>OZ001353.1:12803527-12971674 GCA_963924055.1 Drosophila limbata
TATTTTATTTTCAGTCAATTTTCGAGTACGTAAATTTAAGGGAGCTGTTATAGACTCAATGTAACTTACAATATCCAAATCCATTTCAACAGCTATAATAAATATGTAATTTAATAAGTTATTATATTATATTCTGGCATTAAAGTTGTATTCAGCCAAACAAACACACCCACAAACAAGCGTGTAAAGTTGGCACTTAAGAAGCATTCTGATAGCATTTGGTTTCTATGCATTGTGCTCATATCTCAGTCCCCAGTTACATGTCAGATACCACATTACACATTACAAATACGTATTACATCTTACATGTTACACGTTGATATTTTAGTTTAGTTGCCAACTCACCGTTCACAGAAGGAGAAGTTCATGTGTGGCTTTGCTTCCTAATGAGAAACTGCATTGCTCTCTGGGTAATGTATCTGAATCTGCTCGCTTCTCGCTTCCCTCTTTTCACCCTCCTCATCTTTCCCATTTCTCTCTCTTTTACCACATTTCCACTGTGAGCTTCTCTTACACTTTTACTTAATAGCTCTGCTTATTGCACTCTCTGCTTTACTTTTGCTTTCTCATAGAGCGTGGGGAGAGGTGAGCAAAAGCCTCAAGCTCATTACGGCGATGACAAATCAGTTTCCATGTCAAACACAAACTCGATGTCAAGTTTGCGGATGACATTTTCCAATTTCGTACTTAGCCCGGGAATTAGGATTTCGGCACGTAATCCTGGCCAAACGTGATAACATTGTTCTCAGCTCCATTTCAGCTGCGTTAAAAAAATATTATTTAGCTATTTTAAGTGCCACAGGTAATTCCAATTAATATTAAACTAACGATTATTCGAACTTACGATAAAACCTTTAGTGTAAGGGAAAGTTTTTCAGATATGGGAATGAGTATAAAGTAAGGCTTACAACTTTCCTGTTGTGCCTGCATCTTTTTTATTAATGTTTTAATTACTTATTTAACTTCAATTAAAATCAGTCGACAACAAATTTTTTATTATTAACAAAGAAAATAACTATTAAAGTAACAATAAAATTTAGGAAAATGCCTCTACATCTTCCAGCTGAAATATTTAATCTTTAAAATTAGTTAAGTATTTTTTAAAGCTTAAAACCTTTTTATAAATTTATTCAGAAGCAATTAATAACCTGTGGGCAGTGAAAATAATAACTGGAGTATTTTTTGAAAACACGTTTTTTTCTCTAAGCTGTTAACAATTTAAGTTCCTATTTTCTGTTTTCAGCTCTTATATAATGACTCTGTGGATTTGCGATTAATTTTGTTTTTTAAGATTCTTTTTTTATTTTTTTGCAATAACAATTATCTATTGATGAACGAAATAAATAGAGCAGATAATGTTGCTTGGAATCAGCTCGTTTGAATCCCAATGCCAATCTAATTGAATGGAGCAGCCTTTTCCTTAACTTACTTGAGTTCTCTGGTCTCTCCTTCTTTTCGTCTTTTTAGCATTGTTTTTTTATGCGCACTCAAATGATTTTAATGACAGCAATTTGTGTTTCCAAATCGCGCAACATTAGCTTTCGTCTGGGGAAGAAACGATATCTTTAGGGTATTAGGCGAGGGAGTAGGAGCGGCGTTAAACGAACGTGTTTAAAACGCTTAACTTTCAAATTAAGGCCAGTTCGAGGTCCCTTCCCAGATCCCAGGCAACATGCGGAAGTTTCGATTTGTCAGTGGGTCGCCCGAGGGCCTTTGAAAATTCCGCGACACAACGCGACTCGACTCGTCACGCAAAGGATAAACTCCTGAAACAGTCTTAGCTGGTGGAAGATGAAGGCCGTCTGTCCGTTACATCATTATCATTATCATCATCAGCATCAGCATCATGGGCAACGTCATCGTTTCGGCCGGCTACAAATTCATTTAGACACAACAAACTTGGCCAAAAGCAAAGCATGACAATGTCCTCCCCCTTTTTGTCTGTGTCCCTTTTTCTTCTTTTCCTCTGCCCGTCAATCTCATCGTCATCGTCGGCCAAGTGTAAACTGAAATGTTGGTTAGTGGCATGCGGCATGGGGCATGGGGGCATGGAAACTGCGGTGTGTGGTGGAAAGTGGTGTGTGGCATTTAGTTGAAAGAAATGTTTGTGATTTCTCGTGGCGTGCTACAAAATTATCACACTAAGATTTTGATTGATGAGTCTTTTGGATGCCGCCGGCTTTCCACATCGCACCCTGCCCCCAATTTCCGTTTAATGTGGGCGTGGCCACGCGCCAGTGTGACGCCTCAATTGAGGCCAATGCTCGAGTTGATGCGACCCAAAAGCCGCGGGCTTTGATTAGTTTTTCGGGCTTAGTGCGTGCCTTGAAACATTACCGACATTTTGGCCAATAGTATTCCTAGTATGAAGACCCTTTCGATTCTCTGAAAAGCTGGGGACTATCTGAATTAGTCAGGTTATTACATCCATACTTTATTGAAAACTTCAGTTGTATTAATAATAAAACCGCAAGTATTTGCGAATTACACGCCGGAAATCGACTTTAATCAAATTTCGTTCAGTTTTATTTAAAGTACATAAAATATGAAAAAAATTACGAGAATTCTTAAAAAAACATAATATTTTTATATAAATATAAATAGATAGTTTTTAATTTTTAAGACACTTGTAACTTTACATTGATTAGTTTTTTAAAAGTCAAATGATTACCAAATATTCGGTTGTGATAATTTGACTTCATGAGTATTTCGAAATGCAAACCTAACTGAAATTGCGACATAAACAAATGATCAGTTTGGCAGACGTAAACAGGCAAATACTAGTACGCATTGTTGTTGTTGCAATTGTTGTTGTTGGTATTTGTATTGCAATAACAAAAACTTATCACACAGCTGGCAGTCGTAAAATGAAAAGCGAGCCATAAAGAAAAATCATCATCCACATGGCTTGCAACATCAGCGCAATTTGCAACCAGACAACGCAAACATACAACCTGCAACTTGTCAAAAAAAAAAAAAACAGACAAAAAAGAACAAGTGGAAAAAGCTAGAGTCGAGCAAGCCCGACTTTGGGAGACCCTGTGCCTTGACAGCACTCTGCGTAAATTTGTTCAGAAATTGAGTGAAACTATAAAATTTAAATTTTAAAGTAGGTAAACTTATCAACTGTTCGCTTTTATAATTTTTGCATTATATTATAAAAATTAAATACAAAAATAAATATTATAGTATCTGCCACGGTTCCTTCTGTCGGCTACATACTTTTGCGCATCGCTTGGTACAGGGTATAACAAGAAAAAAAACTACCGAAATCACACACAAACAAAATGGAAAACACAAGATCTTGGCTAGCAAAAAAAACTACTTTAAAATTTGCTGTGTATTTGTATTCCTTTTAGAAGAAGTGCGAAAGACATACAAGAGAGGAGAGAAAAAAGTAAACTAAAACCACAATAACAATAGAGCCTAAGACTTGGCATATCGTCGTCTGTTTTTTATGATTTAATATGGGAAAAATGTTGGGAGGCAGCAACCAAAAGAAAAACATCTAAAAAACAGACAGAAACACATTGTACTTGGGGGCCAGTTGGAGAGACAAAGGGGACAGACGGCGGGGGTCAGGGACTGGGACAGGGGAAGGGGAGTTGGTCTCACGTGAACAACATAATCGCACATTTAAGCGGCTGGCAACATTTGCTCCGCTGTTGCCCCGCCCTCTGGTGGCAGGCAGTGGAACTGATGTCGTTGCCCCACGACGCGTCCAATGGGGCAACAAGTTGGTGGACAGTTGCCTATGTCTGCTGTCTGTTGTTACCGTGTGGAGACGTAATAGCCAGTCTGTGAACGTGGCCAAAAACATATCTAAATCTTATGGCTCAACTAAGTTATTTTGTAATTTGTTTACTTAAATACATTTAAAATGATTTTACTTAAACACATTTAAAATGTTTATATCTTTCATATGTAATCGACTTTTAAAGGCTTTCGTTCCATAAATATAATTTCAAAATATTTGTAAATAATTTTTGAAGCTTTAAAATATTTAATAAATATGATTATTTTACTTTTCTTCCTTTCCGTCTCTTTTTTATATAAAGTTTCTAAGCTAGTTGAATTTAAAAACTCTTATCAATTAGAATTTTTAGACCCGTACTAAAAAAAAGTACAGTGTTTTTTTTACTTTGTTTTATAACAGTTTGCAGTTCATAAATTTTCAGGCCTTGTCAATTTTTTTCAGTACTAAGTAAAATTTCACAATATTAATTTAAAGATGTTTCTTTCTTCAATTTGTGACAAGATTTAACTAATGCTTAATTGTCAAAAAATAAGCATTTGACACCCAAAGTCTCAGATATTTGTTTTTGGCTATAAATGCATAATTTTCTACCCTACAGCTTATTTTGTTGAAATTTTTGTGAAATTGCTAAAACCCTTAAGTAAATTAAAATTTGGTTCCATTTGAGCTCAGATACATGATGCGTTTAACCTCGCTCCTCTTTCTGGCTATTTTAAGTTTGGAACATTTTTTGCTGTGTAAACTCTTGACATTTGCATGGAATTTATATTTTTAGTATATTCCCCAAATACTAGTTGTCGTGTATGTAAAGGGTTTGTGTTGTATAGAAGTTTATGGTATAGTTGGCCATGTCAAAGGTTAGGGCAATTAGAGTGTGCTGCGGACTGTGGGCTGGTTGTTAGTTGGAAACCCTTTTTGGGGTTCTTCAGTTTTTATGATGTAAGATGTGACAAATCAGATAAAATAGGCTACAACACTTGCTGGCTTAAACCAAATATGCTAAGCAGGCCAAGAAGCAGCTACCTACATAATGAACGCACCTTTCGAGTCGAGTCGAGTTAAAGTCTTTAGTATGCAAAATTTGCCAAGGTTGATGCTTTAATTAATTCAGAAGAGAGGCGCAGTCGTCTGCGAAGCAATTGTATAATTAGTGTTATGCCCATCTACTTCTCTCCTTGTCTTTTCCTCGCTCTCTATTTGTCTGCAGCAATCAAGCATTTTCCACACCCATCTTACAGCATTGACGAACGCCCACTTGGCTCTAAACTTGGCCAGCATCTCAGGTATATTTGTCAATTTGTCTTGGTGCACAACACGAAGGTGTTCAATTACACAAAGTAGTCGAATGTAAAAAAAAAAGAACGAAGCAAATATAAAATACAAGGCGGACAAAATGTCATAAGCGTTTCAAGAAATATTTTCCACTATAAATTCGGAGTCGATGTTCGTGCCCAAAATACACAAAAATGGTTCATTGATGAGCACAATTTTCAGACTGCACATTTGACTTGGCTCATACTGGAAATGGGTTATTTGAGAAGGAGTTGACAAATTGACTTGGCAATATTCCATCTGAAACAGGTAAATGCAATAGGGCACAATGTGCTTGTCTTTTTAAGTTCTTTAGCTTTTAAAAGTATTTCGTAGTGCTTGGGAGTTTAATATTCTCAGTTACTATGAAATAAATATGCACAAAGAAACAAGTGTAGTGCTTTCGCATAAAATTGATCCTTTAAATTTTACATTTTTACATTTTATTGTACGACCAACTTAAGCCTGTCTATTGAGAGAGCTTTTAAATGGTTGGCATTGGTTTATAGCATATTTATAAGCAATTTGCACATCATCTTGGACTATCTTCTTTCTTCAATTGGCCATTTTATTTTATATATTTCAGTAACTTCTTATTTTCCCTTATTTTTTATATTTATTTTCGGTATTTTTGCTTGACAATAATTTAATTTATTTTAATTTCCTTTATAATCTATTTATATTTTTCTCAATAAATTTAAAATTTTTTTAATATTTATTCAATTGATTCACAGCATTTTAAATTAGCCCAATTAGCTCAAAATGAAGCTCAGATTTACATGCTAATTTTGAGTAATTACACAAGGTGCACTTTAATTGATTTGTAAAATTTCCATGCCATTCTTAAGCCACGCACTTGGCTCGTTTCGCAGGGGCGTTTGCCACGCCCACGCACTCAAAACGATGCCAGTTACAGGCAAAATGCGGCCAAAGCCAAAGCGAAAACTGTTGACGGTTAATGAAGACGCCCAACAAAACCAGACGTTCCCAAAACTCATACTCATACTCATACTTGTACTCACACTTGTACTCTCACTTGTACCTGTGGTACTAACATATACTGGAACCCTGGCTATGACCTTATTCGTGGGCGTCTCTCTGGTAATCGTCGAGTGCAAGAGTCTCGCGCGTGCTTAAGTAATGAGGCCCAAAGCAAGAAGAAGGCGAAGTGGAAGTCGAAGTCAACGGCAATTAGAGAAGACGGCCAAAAAGGCAGGGCTAAAGATGTCGAAGTCATGTCTCAATGAGTTTGCACTTTTATGGATAGCTGATTGAGCCGGGGAAACAGTTAAACAGGGGTTAAAGTTGCAGCCAGAGGTTAAGCAATCAATTAAACGGGCAACAACAACAAAAGATGCAACTGCAAGGAAAGTTCTCAATTAAAGAAAAGTCAAACTGACCAAAGTAATAAAACCAAATGAAACGAAATGAAACGAAACGAAATAATACGCAATGAAATGAAATGAAATGAAACGGAAATGAAACCTAACGGCTGCCAAGTAAATAGACAAACAACTGGCAATAAGGCAACGAGCAACTTTTGCACATGCCGTTACATTTATCCTGCCTGCTGCAACATGTTGTATGCCACACTCCCCGACCGCCCAGAGTGTGATATGTGTGTGAGCTGTGTGTTTGTGTGTGTGTTGATGCTAGTTAAAGTTTATCAAAGCAACGAAAGGAACAACAACTACAGCCGTAGGAGCAACAGGGATCCGACCAAAGTTTGTGCTCGAAAACAAGTTGGCTGAACGCAAAGGACTATTGCTATCCTGTTTCTCTATCCTCCTCCTACTCCTTCTCCTCCTCCTCTTCCCACTCCTCCTCCTCCTCCTCTTCCATCTCCTCTGCATCTGCTTGGCTGTGCTTAAGTCGTAAGTCCTCTTTGGGAGTTTTTGACTTCTCAAGTTCAGTTGCTCGCGCCCGACTAATGCCAAGTTATATATTAAGTAAAGAAAGCTGTAACACACACACACACACCACACACTCACGCCATCTCTTTTACCCAGATACACCTCTGAACTGTTGCCTACTCTTTCTTTTCAACCACATTGCCTTTAGTTTATTTGATTCGTTGCAAGATTCACATATTTTTTGCTTACTTCACAAAGTGCGTATATTTTGCTGCCCGCTAACTTTCGCACTAGACTGTCATATAAACTTGCTAATGAATTGAAAGGTGTTTATAGGATTGTTTATATATTTTCACTGTTTAATATAATCCCGGGTTAAGCTGATCAGCTGAGGTAAAATTTGAGAGACGAAAGAAAAGCAGAAATTTTTAAAATGTTTATTAAAGCCAGAATTTTAGAATATTTTCTTTAAACGAAAAGGGTTTTTATGTTTTAATATATTTTTTTATAATAATTAAGAATATGTTTTGATTTTATTGTTTTATTTACAATTATTATTTTATTATTTCCTTTAACTCTATTATTATTCAATTCCAAAATTAGTTCTCATTTTTTTTTTTAAATATTTAGATGTATTATAATGTAACCAAATATTATCTCTTTTCAAATATAACTAATTTTTTTCATAAACGTAAAATGTTTACTTCCTTTACTCTTGTTGTGACTTGTATATTCTGCATTATTTCTAAAAATTATAGTAAATTCTAACAGATAATCTAATAGAGAGTACATGTGCTTAAATTGTTAAGCACATTTGTAAAGTGTTGATTCATTTGCAGAAGCTTATAACATTATTTTTTGTATGCGACTGTGTTGTCAATTGTTGGCAGTTGAACTTTAGTGCTGGACGGAAAATTGAAATATTCGTAGATTTAATTTATTATGCAAATGGAAATGTAACGATGCAAATGTAAACCCATGTGTCCTCAAATTAAAAACAAATAAACTAAGTGCAACAACAAAAATGGCAACAAATCAAAAATGTCGCCAGCTTCAAAATGGCAAATTGCAAATGCAAAAGTTAAAGCCATGGCCAAAAACAAAAGTTAAGGCCTACAGAATGGCAAACAGATTTGCTCAACGGTCTCTAAACAATGGCCAACAGCAAAAGCTGCTGTTTCCGTTTTTGGTCAGAACAATTTCCATTGCCAGTCACTGGGAAATGCTCCCCCGGGTCCTAACGATGAAAATATTTGCCAAATGTAGCACAAATGCCCCACAGAAAAGCCAAATGTTTGGACGGGTGTCGGAGGAGGAGGAAATGGCGACAAAAGATTGGTGGAAAGGGAGTAGAGGAAAAGTGAACGCGGAGAGGAATTGGCAATGCAAGCGTAGGTAAATTTCTTTATTGTTGTTGCATCAAATTGAAATTTAGTATGCAATTTAGTCTACATAAAACAAGTGAGAATGTATTATTAACAAAGCAAGGACCAAGGCATACCCTGTAATAGATGATGAAAACAGAATATAAATTGAATGGTTAAAGCAACTTAGTTCCATATAATCTTCGGTTTTTGTACATAATTAAAAAAAACGATTCTAAAATTGAGAAAAAAATAACCCAACTGAAGACTGTTGCAAAAGTGTACCAATATCTAAGTTCGTATTTTGTATTGCATTTTATAAAAAATACCCTGTTAAATAGAACAATATTTGATAAACAATTAATTTGACTTTCCTACTTCTACAATTATTACAGGGTATTTGCTTGCAATTGTAGTGCAGCTGCTGCAGTTCCTCATTGAAGTCATTGAATTGCGGAACCGTCGGATATGTTACCCACTTGTACCCATATTTATTTCTATGTTGTTTTAACCACTCGGCACTTGCTTTTGGCCACCTTTTGGTTGTGCTCGTACTGTATCTGTATTAAAAACTGTTTTGTTGTGCTCGGATCGTTAGTTGGTTTATGGTCTGGACGCAGCAGTCACTGCAAGCACACCCTTAAGTGGCCTTAGCATGTGTGTGTGTGTGTGTGTGTGTGCGTGTGTGTTTATAGCACACTTTAAGGCGCTATAAGCTTATATTGCACTTAATAGCACATAAAAAACGTTACGTGATAATGCAACGCACCACAAAAGTGGCCATTCAGTGGGAAAAAAAGAAAAATGGGAAAAATTTTGCCTCCTCGGAATCCAAGCGTTACGTAGGAAAAGAGTGCTAGCATGAGGAAAAGCGCCGTGAAAAAGAGCCAAGAATTTAAGCTGATGCCATGACCACATTGTGAGCTTAACATATTAAGTTGGGGGAAGAATCTTAGAAAAAGCGAGAGAAAGAAGAGGGAAGAGGGAAGAAAGGCAGAGCATAAGTAGAGAGAGAGAGAAGTTTAAGAATTTTTAAGGAATCAAGTCAGGAAAGAGAAAGAATGAGTGAGAAAGAATAGGGAATCAGAAATGTAGAAAGAGAGAGAGAGAGAGGGGGACTAGGAGGAAAGACAAGAAAGAAAGGACATGAATTAATAGAGTTATATATAAATAAATAGAGGTTCAGTGACATAAAGAGAGGAAGAAGAAGAACAACTAAAGATACAAAACTTGATGCTTTGGTATATTAAATAATTTAATTATTTAAAATGTATGCATTCCAATGCAATAGGAAGCCCTAGAGAATGAATAACTCAAGGTAACAAATTTTTTAAACACACTGAAGGCAAAGTGCTTTTAAATGTCTAATCAAATTCAATCTAAATATAAAACTAACTTAATTGAGAAACCAAATTCGCAATGCTTTTTACAACCGAAGAAGATTGAAATCAAATCCATTTCACAGCAAAAGTCCTGCTCGACTATTTCAAGCATAAGAAACCAAAACTAAAACGAGAACTATTATCAAGTGGCAATCTTGAACTTTGATGTCAAGGCGAGCATCATTCATTAGCCACAACTACGAGTACTCAAATAAGTATGTTGAGTAATGGTCAAGTAAATCTATTATTTAGGTATGGGAGTATGTAAAGCTTTTAGCTTAAATCGTAAGTGCATAATGCCTAACTTTACTTTTAGTTGATTTGAAGAACTAAACGGTGCATGTTAAATGTCAAAGTGTCAATTAGCTAGTTGTTGATGTTTGTTAGACAAACAACACAAGTAGCAGGACAACAACAATAACACCGCACACGCTTCAATGTAAACAAAACTCACCAAACAATAACAAAAACAATGTGAAAACAACAAGAACAACGAGGAAAATGTAATACAATCAGCCCAATTTACGTTTATCAAAGTCCTTACGCATCGTTTGAGCTATGCCACGCCCCCAGCACACGCCCATCAATCAAAAAAGAACACTAAGTACATAACTACTTGTTGAAGGGTGTGTGTGTGCGTGTGTAAGAGTGTGCGTGTTTGGAAAATGGTCGTGGAAAATTGAAAATATCGCAGCAAATCAATTGACAACTTGAAAAGCAGTTAAATCTTGTGTTGCAGCAACAAAGCGCTGCTTGCCACATGCCACATGCCACAAATACGCACGAATTCAAAGCCACCAAGAGACAGTCATTTAGTCAAGCATTCAAGCAATCAACTCTGACGGCCACTCACTCATTCATATGAGTGCAAATGCTGTTCGGTGTAAATCTCTCCCCCTTAAACATTGTTGTTGCTTTGTCATCTTCATCATCATCATCATCATTATCGTCATCATCATTATCATCATTATCTTCTTCTTTAAAGCTGCTGCTGTTTCAACTGTTGTCCTCCAGCTGCTATAAAACTTGCACTTCACTTTGCTGACTTTTCACTAGCCTTCAACTACCCCTCAAAGTATGCTACAATTCATATGCCCTTTCCATATGCACAAGATAAGAGCTCACAACTGAGGTGGGTTCACCTAGGACTAAAAGTAAAATATTGGTAAGAGCTTGTATTGAATTAATTTTTATTTTTTATTATTTTATTATTTTAAATTATGCATTAAATATATTGTTAATTGATAATCATTTTAAATTACGGTTACGGCTTAAATGCAAGTGAAAAATTTTAATATTTTGATTTTACCACAAATATTGCTTAAATCTCAGCATTGTATGCAACCAACAAACAATTTGCTTTCTAAAGGCATTTAAAGCAGTAATAAATTCATTACACATTAAAATCCAATATAAACAGTTTTTATAGCCAATTGTTGATGTTGAATTAAACTCAAGCTTAAACTTAGATAAAATTAAATAAAAAAAGTAAAACATATATTTCCCAACCTTCTTCGAGCGTAAACGTAACCATTTCGTAAACCGCAAACATTTTACTAAATATTTGACACACTCGCAATGTCATACGAGCTGTCAAAGTCGAAATAACAGGAAGTTCAAAAAGCAACCGCTAGATGGGCCACCCTGTACAATAAAATAAAAAAAATATTAATCATTTTCATTTAAAGTTTGCTCTATGATTATTTCTGATTTATTGTTAGTTTTTAAGTTATACACTTTTAATTTTAATAATAAGTAGAGTATCTAATAATTCGCTTAGATTGTAAGCTTTAAATTTCTTCTTTTTTTGTTGTTGTTTCTGATTACAACGTTCTTGCGGCTTATCTGTGCCCTGTCTGGTCATATTGTCTTTTGGCTCCTATAAGCTATGCCTTAGAATTCCTACTAACAAGCATTCACATACTCTCAAACACACAACACACCCACGAAATAGGCCCACAGTTTGTAATGTGACAATAAAGTTTTGAAAATCCTTTAATTGACTTTGCACTTTCTAACGCTCCCCTTTTCCCTTTATTCCCACACTGACGAGTAGGCAAAATCGAAAGGGGAATGTGGAGATGATGACGAAACTCAACACTGAGGACATGAATTTCGCAATTCCAGCAATTTCTCAGATTAGGTTACGGGGCCAAAAATTGTGTGTATAATGTTTGATTTGCTTTTTTCACATGATTTATTTTTTATTTTATTTAATCTTTTTTTTTTTTTTTGCCTAATCGATTTTCCGGGAAACTGGAAAACTTTGCTGTCATGACATACTGAAATTGTAATGACTCGACTGAAAGTCTATGCAAATAAACATATGTGAATGTATGTATGTGTGTGTGTGTTGGGAGTGTGAATTTCATTGTCTGATTGTGTAACGTCAGACAATTATAGATATTTATGATGATGAGTTACAATTTGCCAAAAACATATCACCCAACATAGCAGCTGACAGAGTAATCTATCGACATGAATATACATACTTGTATATTTAAAGTGTGTATATGTGTGCGTGTGTGTGTTTTGCATACGCACACTTATGTATGTGGAAGTAAGTATATAGAATGTTGTAAAGAACAATGGCTACTGAAAATGTTTTGTAAATTGAGTCTTTTGTTGTTGCTACAAATATGTTGTGGCTAAAAGTGCCGCACAGTTGGAAAATTGACAAAGGCATCCTTTGGGGTCATCATGATAGATATTTAAACTGAAATCCACAATATATACCCTGCATTTGCTGAGAAGCCCAAAAGGATAATATTACTTTGGTTCAAACATAATGATGATACATTTTTCAAATCTTTATTTAATTTATTTTTTTCTCTAAAGTTAAGATACTGATATAAATTAAGTTTTTACAATATATTTTTTACATCATTTTTTATTAATGTTTATTCATGAAGCAGATATTAAGCTCTCTACAGGGTAACTGCCAGTCTAGCAAGCTTACCAGAAAATATACTGACAGCCTGGTCTATACAAGCATTTGATTGTTGTTTAAGCCATGTGTGCTAGCCATATGTCTTAAGGGCATTGTTCTAAGTCAAAGCTAGAAGACAATTCGCCACTTCTAGTTCCAGTTCTATTTTCACTTCCATTTTCACTCATGAACTATTTTTAAAGGTTTTCTCTCTTTGAATGTGTAGCCTTTTAGTTGCTCTGGAAAGTGTTGTTAATTAACGGCACGTCTTTTAATTGTTATACACTCTAACAGTCAACAAATTGATGAATTATTACCTAACTATTAACTTGAATATGATTTCAAGCTGCAATATTATGGGAAAGCTCCTAGTTTAAAGGGTGCTTAATTGCTTTCACTTCATTTAGCTTTAATGAGCTTTCAAAGCTCATCTGGACATAATCACGCTGTATGTTGTTTTAGCATCGAGGCGAAATCGAATTGTGTTTAAGAAGTACCAAAGTAATTATATATTTTCATTGAGTATCCTCGGAGTTTCAAGTTCCATTAAAATTCCACTTTAATTATCTCACCCTTTGCCCTAATTTTTATCGTTTCTGCTTTCCATTACGATGCGATTTTTCGCATCCTTTCGCACTTAGCGCGGCTCTCTCATTTCCTTTTCTCTTCCGTTCTCGTGTCTTGTTCATTCCTTCTTTTGTGGCAGCTTAAGTAATGTCACTTCTTAATTTCATGCCCTGCCATTTTTCAGTTTTCCATCTTTGACTTCACGATGTCAATGTTGTCTCTGCTTGAGGGAATGTTATCTATTTTGATCCTTTTGGATTTTTATCCGCTTTTCCTTTGCTCCTTAAAACAGAATCCTTGATGCTTTAATAGCAGTTGTAACATGTGTCTGCTGGACATTGTTGACCCGAGTTCATTTGTGAATCTCCCAGAGAATGTCCTGGCTATGTATTAATGTCAACTCATTAGGCACTAGCTAGCCTTAATCACCAGATCACATCCTTGGGGAACCAACGACAAATGCTGTTTAACTTTCAGGACTACGAATTGGACTTGAATCCGTCGCCAGTTCAGAACTCTGAGTCGACCACGTAGCATCGCGTAATTACAACTTAATCGCTTGACAAACAAAGCAGACACAACCATAAACATAATCAGGTGGCAACCGGGAAGCAGGAAGGGAAGGGAAGTCTTCATCTAAAGGAGTTTTCGGGCGGACAATCTGGGATCTTTGGGCGTGCCTTAACTTTAAAAACAGAACACCCGACACTTTAAAGAGCTCCCCAATCTATTATTTCGCTTCCAGTCGGTTTATGGAGTATTGTCCCTTGGTTAATAGTTAATGGGCGGTTAGCCAAAATTATAACACACTCAGCGAGGGTGGACACAACAATTTGTGGTAGTTAAGTATTAATTATTATTATGTTAGTAACTCTTAACCTTTTTTAGAAAAATTCGAATAATGGTAGCTTAATTTAGTATCTAGTAAATTAAGGTATGTTAGTCAATCAAATTTATTCTAATATATTTGTTTTTACACTTCTAAAGTTTATTATGATAATAATCTTAGCATACACAAATTATTGTTAATTGTTATTATAAAAATTATTTAAGAGCTTTTGATTTGCATTAAAAAAAATGTCGTAATGCGATTTTAAAATTTTTCTAAATGTTGTAGATTAAAATAAATATATAAATTGTTTATTAGTTTTTATTTCACATATCTCTTTCTTAGTTATATTTTATTTAATTATTCGCACATGGTATTTTAGAATAAGTATATACCTTTTAAATATCATTTGATATTGCCTTAATCATATTTGACTATCAATTTATTTTCCTTAGTTCTTTTGTGGCAGCGTATTTTCTTTATTTAACATTTAATACAACTTTTATCATATTATCCTAGTGTTTTTAAACGCTTACCAGTTATTTCTGTGACCACCCTCGCACATAGTGCTGTGTACACACACTTTTAAGCATATGTACATAGTACATTTGAATGTTTTGGGGACATGCAAAAACTATTTTCATGTTTAGCTACGTCCTCTCCTCATTGAATATTTTATGTCAATTAAAATGTTAACTCTGTCAAGCGTCGTGGCACGCACTGAGACCATGCATTAAGCTGTCCCCCTCTCTGTCAACTGTCTCACCTTCCCTCCCACTGACAGCAGCTTCCCTCTACATATGTGTTGCCCCTTTCTATGGATTTACATGCAACATTTATACGAATAATGTTGCGGTCAAAATCGTTGGCTGTGTTAGGTGAGTGTTACCCAGTATCTCTTGCGCCCTTCCAAAACGTACTTCCAGACACGTTCCCATTCCGAGCAGAACCAGTTGTTAAAACTGAATTCTCTGATTCGCCTTTATACAGCTTCGAGACAGGCTCTGTTAACTAACATTTCCCATTCCGTTGCTCATTTCCAAAAACTACTGCCCAGAACGTCGAAAATAGAAGGCAGAAAGCCAGATCTGCCACGTTCGCTACACATAGAAGGTACTTTGGAAGGTTCCTTTAAAATGTTTGAAAAACTCCATATTTTGTATGAAATTATATATACAAATAAGCCAATGATAAAGAATGTTTTTGTGAATTTAAAATAGTTTATATACTGTTGTTTTGGGCTCCTCCAGCCAAATTCTTGTCGTGGTTTTTTTTTTCTTCTATAACAATTTTGTCAGGTTGGTTTTGTATGTGTACATCCACACTAGGAAGAATGAAAAAAATAAATTTTTTTTAAAATTAATTATATTAAATTGTACTTCACGTTAAAAAGAATATTATCACAAGTGTTTTAAATTTTTATAGCACCAAAACACGATTGCTTTCGACGGCAGCTTCTTTTTATTTGAGATGTTATAATAACAAGCAAGTGCAGATCATAAGCAATTGGAATAACAGAGATTAAAAGAAAACAGAAGTAGCGGTTACGGCTTTGCGCGTTCTTTTCTGCTAGTTAACAGACTTGTGCTTCTGTTTACGAAGGCAAAGTCTTAACAGAATTACAAAGCAGAACAGGTACGCGTCGCGGTCACTGTAAACGTTTTCAAATTGCAGACATTTAGCCTTCCCAATTCAGTAAATTACAATGGGTTGCATTTTCCTCTGCTAAACAGCAAGTTTGGCACATAGAAAAAGGCACATACTGCTTATTTGGGATGAAAATAGAGCCTTACAAGCAAAAGCCTTCCCAAAAGTCTTACTGGGTATGCGTGTGTTATGTGTGTGCGTGTGGGTTAGGTATGTTCGACTTAAGCGAGGACATAGCTTTGGCTTATTGGCATTAGCCAAGGTATGTCGTGGCTTTAGATGAGATGTCGGCCGCGTTGCATGCCGCTGATTTGACAGTTGCCTGCGGGTTGCCCGCTGTTTGTTGCATGTTGCATTGTTGTGGGTCATGTAAAGCGGCTTAAGCCGTGCCCGGCCTCGACTTTAGATATGGCCTGACCTCCCTCTTCACTGGCCCAAATGACGGGGCTTTGGACACACACACACATACATCAGCATCACTTCATTAAACTTATCAACGTCAACGCAGACGTGGACGCAGCCGCCACTGCAACGGCAACGACAAAGGCATCGACAGAGGCAGCATTCATCAATATCATCGTTGTTGACCATAGGCCGCCTCATAACGGCATTAACATGCATCATTTGTCAATTTGCTGGCCAAAGCAGAGACTCTCCGTTGCCCATTTGCCGTCGTCTAATTGCCCAAGCAGCGCAGTTGGCGTCGCAGTCGACGATGTCGTCGCTGTGACGTCATATGTTGCGCAGAACGAGGACGAGGACGAATTCGGCAGTTGTCCCTCGCAAAGCCTTTAATTTCAGACACAGCACAATAAGTATACGGTTCATATTAAGCATACGCACTGTGAGCTGCATTCGGATTGCGCATTTGTTATAAATTTAATTAAAAATGTAAAATTGTTATTTGATGAAGGTTCTTGGATCAACTAAGCTATACATAAATTTAGATTATATGAAATACAAGCCAATAAAAATTTCAATTGAATTTCTTATAATAAAAATGCAGATAAAATAAAAATTCCCTAAATTCAGCTGCTGACAAACTATTTACTGACTTCCAGCAATACTGGCAATGAATTTGAAAAATCCAAAAGCAGATAGAATGAAATCAAAACAAACAAATAAATAAATATATTTGGAGCCAATTTATTTAGACAAATAAATGCAAAAAATGCATCGAAGAGAATTTATTGAGGTAAATAACTAAAATTGTTTTATTTACTTTTCGTTTGCCGAAGTAATATGCAGTTTAAATATGTGCAGTGATACCTCACTATAGTGAGACTGTCTGAATAAGTATAAGACTATTAAAAATAAAAATATACCCGATAAAAATGCGGTTTAATTCTTAACATACTTTATATACATTCGTATTAAAATATCCACTATAGATTAAGCACTAATACCTAGATGAAGTTCATCATTAAACTTTCATTTTTCAGAGCATTCACTATGCAAAAATTAATAAATAGAAAATACCATACAAAAACGATAACAATCAGTATTATTACCAATATTGAAATGATACGCAAATGGGAAAATCCAAAGTAAATAAACAACATTTGTATTAATTTGATTCATTTGCATTTGATATTAAATATAATAAACTAACCACAAATTGCGTGACTTTGGCCATTGGCTGCAACAAATATGATATGTTATTAAATATTTAGAAAGTGCATGGTAAACGTTATTAAAAATAAATAACAGCTAAACTATCTTTATATGTGAACTCATTATTCAATTCAAATTTATTTAAATATTTGTGAGGTAAATAGAAAATGGCGCCATGGCTCAATTGTCCACGATTGGCAAGGCGATACCTTAATTGATTTACAGTTAAAACGCTCGGCAAAATTGACATAACCGTTGCCATCAAGGTAATTTCTTGTTACTGTCAATTAAATGAAAGTGAAATGCGACACATTACATTTGCATGTTTTTTATGAGTAAACTTGTAAAATGAATGTGAAAACATAGGTAGATGTAGATGGAATCTCTGATGAGATAAGCGATACTATTTTTAATATTAAAGATTACTAGAGGAAGAATACGTTTTAGATACAAAAACTAAATAGTTGCTACAAAATAAGTTTGGCATACAGATTTTATACAGAAATTTGCCAGGGTATCTTCCAGTTTAGCATCGCCCATATTCTCCATTGTCTATTAATTAATTAGCAAAGATATAGATATGTACAAGTAAATATATCGTCATACAGATATATGCGTCTGGCATACGCCTATTAAATGTGACACATGGCGTATACATAATTGAGCGTACAGCTTTTAATCAATTAAAATAAAATAAATTGCAGCTGCAAGCGAATTAGAAATAAATTATGCAAAATTCGATGTCAATTGCGAGCGAGTATAAAGTCAACCATCAACTAAATCGAAAATTAATTTCATTTTCTTTTTTTTCTATTAAGTTAACAGAAACTTACAGTTAAACTTCAATTATAATGTAGCTTTTATTTATTATTAAACACAATTTTTCAGAAGTGTAATTTATTTTCAACTCAATTTCAAGAGTTGAACTTTTAATTAAAATTAAGGGTCTTTAAATCACAAATCAAGTTCCCCAAAGATATTTTATTAAATATTAAATTAAAGTATTGTTTTTTAAAACAGTCAAATATCTTCTTAAATGATGCTCAAAGCCCAAAACACTATTTATTATTCTAGCCCAACACTCGTATTAAAAAATTAAATCATGATTATTGGCACTCTATTAGATGCGTGAATTAGAATGCATTTTACGTAAATTCATAGTTAGAAATTAATGCTCTGAAAAATTATTAATTACGCACAAATTTGAATGATAAGTTTTATTAATTGGCGACACTTTTAAGCAGCCAAAGAAGCGTAGCAATTTTGGTGGCAATTACCCAAAGTATTCATTTTCATACTCACACTCATAGACATATTCATATTCATAGAGCCAAATGGCTCATTAGAAACTTCTGGCAAACAATTTATAAGAAAAATCTGCTAAATTTTCAGCTGAAATTTCGGGCACATTAGTTGAATTCACGTTGCTACGGCATTTTTTTTTCTGGGGGACGGGCACGAAAAAAATATTAAGATACCAGATACAAGATACGAAAGCTCAGATACATGTAGAGTATGTATGCAGACGTTACACAATTTAAATGCGTTAATTTTCCGACAATATTTTTGTAATCTAGCGAAGCGTGCCAGGCTCTGTTAGAGGCGGATACACACACACACAGGGACACACACATGCACACATACTGTCACATATGACTGTCATCTTTCCGGCGGGCACACGTGCAACGGACGGACGCAGAAATGATGATGGAAACGTTGACGTCATTTTCAACTACGTCTTTATCTGTTCGGCTTCCTGGCTGCGAACCAACCTGCCAGGATATCCCTTTGTTGTTAACGTCTTCGACTTTTATCGATGCTAATATGCGTGGCTCGTTGGCAAGGACTTCAGCTGCTTCATGCCAAGTTCTAGCCACGTTTCACACGTCTGGCAACTGCTGCCTACGGCAAATCCACTAACAACTCAGCAAACTCGCTTTTAAGTGTACCAAATTTCATGCATCACTTATCGCAGTGTATATGTATGTATGTATGTATCTGTGCGGCATATTTGATAACTTTTGATCCTACAACATCGTTAAGCTATGTGAAATATTGTACACATAACTCGAAGTTGAGTACAACATCTTCATCTTCAGCTTTAGCCATAAACAATTTTACAAGTCTTGTAACAGCTTCAAAATCTCAGGTATTTTTAAGATTTTTTAAACATCAGCTATTTACAGCTCCTCCACAAATTCCAGCTACATAATTAGTAAGTTAAGGTTAAAGTTAAAGTTAAAGCCCCACTTCCCCCTCTTTTTGCACAATTTGTGGCATGCAATGGTGCTACTTATCGTTGGTTGCAGGTCACAAAACTGGCAACAGCCAAACTGCCAACTGCAAACTGCAAACTATGCGGTTAGTTATGTGAGAAGTTTCAGTTTATGTCGGGGAATAAGTGCTCTTAACAGTTGGTCACATGTTAAGCGCCTGTTAACAGGTTGTTGGTAACAGCCTGCCAACTGTCATACTCATATTCTTGTGGCATTTGGCTTTTATGGCTCTGCGGTCTGATGTAAATTGCAGCCAAACATTATAAACAATATTTTGTGAATTTGTCAACAGCTATTAAGGTGGTTTTATTTGTTAGTAGCCACAACTTTGTTCTAAACTCGAAAATATTCAAATGTCACAACTAAAATGACTACAAGTCCTTTTGAAACCTCCCAGTTTCGTATGTGAAACACTTTCATACATGTAAACTTATTTTTTAATTTTGTTTGCATCAGTTAAGAAATTAACAATTTCCTCATGTCTGTATGATTGGCATAACAGTCCATAATTTAAATATTAAATTGATTTCCATGTTGCGAATAGCGTTTAAAAAGTTTTTGCATTTCCTCAAGTTAATCACACTTGGGTGCTTAATTGAAGACCATTAATTATTATTTGAGTATGCATGTTAATTAACCCACAATCTGTTTCCATTTTAACAAACATGCAAAACTTCGCTTTGTTATTTGGGCATAAAAAGCGAAAATAGATTCACGAAAAACATAAATTCGATATGTATAACAGCGCAATGTTAGTTAACAGACAGCTTCTTACACCCGCATTCATTTCTCTGCTTTTACTTTAACATGCGCTGCCGACGTCGCGACGCTGCGTCGCTGCCACCACTTCGGGTCGCGCTGCCAACAACGACAATAACATTGAGAGTTCGGCTCTGGCGTCTGCTGTTAAGTCCGATGCTGTTGCAGCGCTGCCTGCGTTGTCGTTGTGTTATTTCAGTTCTTGGCTTGGGGCTTGTTGTCGCTTGTCTCAGTCACCTGCTAAGGTTTGAGCGCGTCGCAACGTAGCGGCAACTTCGCAACGGTTTCTAACGGTGTGTAAGCGTCTGTGAGTGTCTTATCTGTCTGTATGCGCGAGTGTTAGTGTTAAGCGCGTCGTGTTCTATATGTGTGTGTTTTGTTTTTATTTACATTTAACACTTTGAAACATTACTGAAATGGTCTCTCTTGAGTTCTAAATTCAAATCCTGTTCAAATTTCAAAAACCAGTTTTATTTTTATTTATTAAACACTTGATTTGTTACAAATATTCAATACGGCTTTGGTAATTGGCTGCCATGCAAGAATTTAAAGCGCGCGCCGTGTGACGTCGCTCGGTTTTCTTCTTCTTTTGCTCCTCCCCTCTCTTTCGCTCTTTCATTCGAAGACCAAGTAGCTGCAGTTCTTTTACTCCAACTATCGATGGAAGGCTTTTCCTATTTGTAGTTGTTGTTGTTTACCGTTAGCGGTTAGCAAGTTCTCATCTAGTTTTTCTCTCGTCGATTGTTTTTCTTGTTCTTTCTCAAGTGTTGGCCACCTTTTCTGCTGCTTCTGCTTCTTCTTCTGCCACTTCTTCGACTACTTCAGCTTTTCTGGCGCCCCTCTGGCCAACGAAGCGTAAGCTGGATCTTGTCTTTAGAAAGCCACTTGGCGACTCCAGACATATTTTAGCTGCTTCTTCCTCCCCCTCTCCTCAACTCTTCTTCTTGTTCATATTTATTCTATCAACGGTTTTCAAGTCTGGCTTTGGCTCTTTAAAAATGCTTAATTAAATTTAAAGCACCTCATTCGTAACTTCTTTCTGTTGGGCCTTCAGACATAAATTGGCCGACTTCTTGTACCGAAACCGAAATACCGTTAATTAATTCGATTGTTCACTTTTGACGCTATTTCATCGCATTTCTTGTTTTTGCCTATAAACAATAAAAAGCATTAACTAAAGCAAAGCATATAAAATCAATCAACAAACAAATGCAAACAACAAACTTAAATGATAAGAAAAGAAAATAATGTTTTGGTTTGACATATTTTAAAAAATACATTATTACATTTTATTCAAATATTTTTAAACGTTACGATTTGAAGAAATTTTATCTGTAAATTTAAAATATAAAATTCCTTAAAATTGATACAAGTTTTGAAAATTCTATTCTATTTTCATTTAATTTTATTTAGTTTCATTTAATTTTATTTAGTTTAATTTAATTTGATTAATGAAAAACACAACTTACCAAATACTTTATTAAATGCCATTTTTAAATTAGCCAAACAATTTTCCTGAAAAAGTGTCTTATACACAATAAAAATATAAATATAAATTTTAATCTTTAGGCTACAGCTCATTCTTTAATTAGCCCACAATTTGCATATTGGCCAATTGCTTGTTTTGTTATTTGCCATTGGCATTATTCAGTAGTTTAACCAAATATTTCAAATTCTTTTGGCAAACAGGTTGCCATGACCAGCAGCAACAACAACAACAAGAACAACAGCAGCACGTGCAGGGCCGACAAGAATATCAGCATTGCAAACAGCAGCAACAACAACAACGACAACGACAAAAAATAACGTGAAAATTATAGAGCCAAAAAAAACACGCAAACCGCATAAAAATTTAGAAAACGCGCGCGCCAAATAAAACAAAAACAACGAAAAAAAATATACGACAAACAAAAAACATAAAAAACCAAAAAGTCAAAAAATGCTCGTAAAAAATTAAAAAAAAAAGGGAATTGGGAAAAAAAAGAATTTTAAGCGCTTGCGTTTTGTCAACCAGAAAAGGGCCAAGCCGCAATAAAAGCGCACAAGTGGCAAGAGCAAGAACAACAACAAACACGAGAACAACAACTACAACTACAAAAGGAAGCAGCGATTCAACCCTGTGAACCAAAAGCAAAATACAAAATACGAATAAAATATAGAAATAAAGAACTGAGGCCCAAACCGAAAAACCCTTTTGAACCCGAGGCAGGAAAACGCTTGTTTCGACAAGGCAGTGACAAAAACAACAACAACAACAACAACAGCAGGAGTCACAAGAACAACGACAACAACAACAAAAACACAGGTGAGCACATTGCATGAATGAAGTGAATAAATGAATGAATGAATGGAACCCGCCTAGCGGTGTTTGGTGGTTGCGATTGCCCCCTTCCACTACAATTGAGTGATTGAAAACTGATAAAAAAAAAACAACAACAATACAAAGGAAAAAAGCAGCATAATAAAAGGCGTCGTAGGAGAGATGAAAAGCGACACACACACACACACACACGCACATACATGTTGTTCTTGCTTTTCTTTTATTTTCCATTTGTTAAGAACAGAATACCCCTACTCCATCCCTGGTTCCATCCTCAATAAGCAATTAATATGCACAAGTGTCTGCGAGGGCTGCAAACTGAATTTGGTTCGTTGCGATAAGCGAGTTTCGTCAACAGAAGGGGCATCGGGGGTTGGGGTTGAAGGCATGGCCTGGGACACTGCCACTTGTATAACAATAAACGTTAAACAAAATCGGTGGCATACATAGCTCCAAAAAACCAACGAGGGCTTCCCTCCATTGTGCATAAAACGTGGCACATTGTTTTGCTTGTCCCACAAAACTGAAAAAAAAATAAATAAAACAACAAAGGAGAGGCAGTCAGTCAGAGATGTAGGAAAACAGAGGGCGATGATATTTTAAACGTCATTTTTCAGGATAAAGTAAGAAATAATCGAAATTATAAAAAAAACAAATGGGAAAAGCTATAGTCGAGCTCCCGACTATAGGATACCCGTTACTTGCTTTAATAAATTTAAAATATTTGTATTGCATGCTTTTAGGCACTTATATTGCTTAAAAGCTATAATCAGCCATTAACAGCTTTCTATTTGTCCGATCTTGTTACGATTTAGTAGGCAGTAAAAAAATCATAATATCTTGAAAACTGTGCGTGTGGTGGCTTTTCGCGATTTACGGAGGCGGAAAGGGGCGTGGCGAAATTTTGAAACAACCTTGACCTGCGTGGGGTTTATAGAAATCTGTGTGCCAAATTTGTTTGCTCTAGCTCTTATAGGCTCTGAGATCTGGGCCCTCACACGGACGGAGAGACAGACATGGCTAGATCGACTCGGCTGTTGATGCTGATCAAGAATATACATACTTTGAAGGGTCAGAGATGCTTCCTTCTCCCTGTTACACACATTGCAACGAAAACAATATCCCCTTTTACTTATTTTCTATGTAACGGGTATAAAAAACATTTAAAATGGTATACAATTTTATTTTTTTTGTTATATTGTATTGTGAAAAATGTTAAAAAATAGTTAAAAAGAAATTTGTATAAAGATTTCTGATATTATATATTAAAATATGTTCTAAAATTACAATATACTTGCTATTCAAAATATTTTTTTGTCTCTTTTAAAATGTTTTATTTTATAAATTGATATGATCTAAGTTTAATTTTATCCAAATGAATACTTCATGAAACCAGAATCTTAAGAGTACTGAGTACAGAGTACTTGAGTTAAGAAATAAACATTACTCCATCCGGTTCCAAAACTATTATAAAAGTTAATTTATTATATTGTTCTTCTAAACAATTCAGCCATTGTTTAACTCAAAACAAACCCTAGACAAATTAAATTATTGTCTAATGCTCATAATCAAATCAAGCAAACTCCCCTTTTATTCTCATTTTCTTTCTCATTTTGAGTGTATAACTCGACGCTGAAAAGAATTTTAAATTCCAACAGCGCCTTTGCTGATTTGCTTCATTGTGATTATTTTAGTGGCCTTAACTTGATTTTTACTGTTGCAGTCACGACTCCTCTAATCTGAGGCAATTTGTATTCGCCTTTGTTAGAAGCAAATGTAAAAAAAAAAAAAAAAAAAATTAAGAATAAAGTCAAAACTATTGCTTTAATCCCAGCTCTGTCGCAGAACTTTTACAAACCAAGTTGAAGTTGCAGAAAAGAGGGAAAGGCAAGGAAAACTAGATATGAAAAGAAAGGAATCTTAAGATGTAGAAAAAGCGTAGAAGGGAAAAACAAAGAAGGGCACACAAAGGGGCAGCATCAGTCGGACTCGAGATGAGTTTGAGTTTCAGTTTGAGTTGAGTCGACTTTGAATCAAGGCAAAATATCGCACATTGCATATGTATATATACATATGTATGTATAAATATGTAGAAGCTGTTATCGTTGGTAAAAATAGAAATTGAAGAAAAGTTCAAATAAACAGAAGAAAATACAAGTAAACAGACAGTCAAACGGAGCAACAAAACACAAACAAAAAGCGCCACACAAGTAATGTAAAACACAATAAAAGTGTCTAACTGTATAAAGAAATGAAAGTCAAAATGTGTTGGGCTACAGTTTGCTCTCCCCTCTCCACTCTTCTCTCTTCGTTGAACACTCGTCTCATTCTCTTTCTTCAATAACCCCTTGTGTTTGCCACATTCGCAGCATCTTTGGCATCATTAGCGGCAATTGAGTTTTGGCTAAGTCGTTTGGTCCGACACAATTTTTACTGTCATTTCTCTAGTCTTTCCATCTCACTATTATTCGTACTCTTTCTCTCCACAAATATGATCAACAGATTCTCGCTCTGTCTGTCTCTCTAAGATCATCATCATCAACTCTTGAGGTTGATCGTGAACTCAAAAGATGTGAAAAATGTGCTAAGGTGCCGCAGACACAGAATTAACTTTTGAAAGACGAAAGTCTCTGACTAAGTCGAGAAGAAAGCGTGCAAATCTGAAGCACAGTGGTCTCTCTGTACAGTCGACAGATAAAAATAAATCAGTTACCTATCTAATTTGGTATTTTTAAGACTAAACTAATATTGAACTCAAATAAATGAGTTTAACTAAAATAAATAATAACATTAATATTAAGATGCTATAAATTAAATTATTATTAGTTTTTCATTACCTTTCAGCTGGATTAATCTAAGCCATAATATACGTATATATTGATTTAGCAATTTTATTTTATCAGCAACAACTTCACTTCTTCTTTAAAAGTCGATTACTATAGCTTTTAGTGCTTACGCCTCTGAAATGTATTTCCTGCTCAACTAATTTGTACATTTTACCTGAGAAAATTAGCTAATTTGAAGAGCTATAAAGCTGCAATTTGTCTAATGTCTTGCACTTCCTCAATGTCAAAAACCCAACTAGTTTCTAACAGCTCAAGAACAAGAGGCCAGAGAATAAAAGAAAGACAAAGGCTGAATACAAATTGTTCCCACTGTGGCGTTGGTTTCTCATAATTGAATTATGATCACTGACTGTGTCAAGCGTTCGCTCAGACAGACAGACAGACGAAACTAATGAACACGCCAAGCCAAGAAGGGTAGTCAACTGAAGCGCATGATAATGATAAACAGAGATGATGATAATGATCATCATGATGATGATGATGTTGCCACTTGCAGATGCAAAGCGAATGAATGTGGAAAAGGAAGTGCAAGTGCCAGACTCAAAAACTCAACTCAGATGCGGCAATGAACTCAAAAGAAATGCCAGACAAACAACAACTACAACAACAACAGCAGCAACAACAACAACCAAAACATACGTTGAAGAAAGAAGAACGAGGCAAACACAAGCACAAACAGAAATGCAGTTAACAAATACCAAAGATGCAACATTATATGGCAGCCTTTACATTCTTTTCAGACATGTCCGTTGCGAGTATTCGAGAACTGGACGCACTCTTAACATTTATTTGTGCAACAGCAACTGCAACGGGAACAACTTTGGTTGCAGCTGCAAGTGTAACAGATTTTGGTAATCAACAGAGAGATAGAGAGAGAGAGAGAGATAGAGAGAGAGGAGAATAGATAGATAAACTGGGCACACATGCCAGCCTAGAGGTCATTCATCCAACGAAGCGTTTATCACGTTTATCATGCCTGCCTGGGCTCACTTTATTAACATATTTCCATACCCTGTACAAACAGATGATTCGGGCTGATGTAAATAAATAGAAGAAACAAATTTCGTCTTAAGATGTAAATAGTAAATGATATACCCTGTAAATTTATAAAACATGTTTACTTTAAATACTCAGATGTATTCCTATCACTAGTAAATATTTAGGCAATTTCTCGGTTCTGTTAAATTTATCGAAATTTTATCATCTTCTATCAAACATTTTTCATTTCTTTTCTTAGAAACGATAAACGAAATTTAAATATTTTTTTTTTCAAAATTAACAAAATTCATTCCTGTGAATTAAGTTTTATATTTTTTAGCGTATCTTCAAGTTTATCAGCTCGCCACTTTCAGTGTATTCCAACTTTTTGTTGCTGTTGCTGTTTATGATGCCTTTGTGTTGCGATGTGGTCTCATTTCCTTTGCAAGTTCCTTTACGCGCCAGCAAGAAAAACTCCCAGCCGAGAAGCCTAGTTCATAGTTAACCTAAGCTAACCTCGCATAGCTAGAAGGAGACTCAATCCTGACCACTCATCCTCTCATCCCACTCATCACTCCCCAGTTCCATTTCCCAGTCCAACACGTTGTTTGCCCCCCGTCGTTGCAACTTCTGTTGCTGCTGCTGTTGGTGACGCACAAGATAGTTTCACTTTATGCATTTTAGAATGCCTAACACAGAGAATAAGGTAAAAAGGGAGACAAGGGGGAGAGATAAAGAGAAAGAGTGGGGAGAGGGGCAAACTGAAAAGCAGAGAAGGCCAACAGGAAATGGCCAACATTAGACAGTGTGGCACGTGTTTGTCCAACAGCTGAATGTTTTTCATGCACCCAGAGGACGGAAATGCGACAGGAACGCGTTTTAACAAAACTTCACGGCATTGCTTTGCAGCAAACTGTTAACTATATATATTTGTACATTTTATAAATAACAATTTCGAGATATTTTTCCCACAGGTTAAATCTCAAACTGTTCTGTATAGTAACTGTGCTTTAAAATAAATAAAAAATATGAGTATAAATTAATAATATTTTAATTTAATAATCTTGATAAATATATATCTTTTTGGTTTATTATACTGCATCAGCAAACAATTATAACTTAAATTTTATTTCTGTTACAAGTACAAAGAACTTTCCGCAATGTGTTAAGTACCTTGTTGAAAGTGTTGTCGTTAAGCTGAAAACCAAGTTAGAGCCAAGTTAGTTGCCAGCCAGAGTTGATTGTGAACTGATTTATGCCTTCACTTTTTAAAGGAAAGGAAACTTCTGCAGTTCATGCAGCTCATTAAAGAACTGTTTTCTCTCTCTCCCTCTGCTATTCTCTCTCTTTTTCTTGGCAATTCGTTGGCACTCAGAAGTCACGCTAACCAAACAGCTGCTGTTATACCCTGTACCCAATACCTCTGCCTCTTGGAATCAACCGCGTGCAGCTTCATCATTGAGTAAAACGATGCAACAACGGGAGCAGCATAAAGGAAAAGAGAAAAACAGAAAAAGGAGAAGAAAAATAGAAGAAAAACGTGTTTCTTTTGTTCTCTCAGTTCTCCTCAGTTAGCCGCGTTCCCTTCGCTTTATTTTTTTCCAGCTCCCTCATAGTTTATTTTGTGGCTCATTTGCATTATTTTAATTCATTTCGCCTTGGTAATCGCCAATGATGACCCCCCAACCCCCTCTCTGCTTCACAAATCCCTCTCTCAACATTCCGAGTAAAGTTTGTGTAATTTTTGGGTTGTTGCTTCTGTTGCTTTCGACTTGGAGAATGCCAATAAATAAAATTAATTCTGAAGTGAAAACGTTTCTTGGCAGTTATGCATGCAACATGCACTTAATTAATTTTAACCAAGTATAATGAATGCAAAAGTCATGAAACAACTGTTACAAGAAAAACCACAAGGAGAACCAAAGAAAGAAAACAATCAAAAATATAAATGTAATGAAATCATATGCCAAACTTTCAATTCAATTTATATTTAAAAAAAGAGAGCCAAAAGACAAATTACCAAGTTTTTAGGTCCAACTGAAATCACAGCAGATAGTTTTTCACTTCTTCAGGTAACAGAGACCAAGAGAAAGAGGCAGAGAAGGAGAAAGGGGAGACACAAAGCCATTGGAAACTTGGTCCTAGTTTGGCCAGCAGGACACTGGAAATAAATTGCAATTTGTTCCATGCCAACACGCAGTCCACAAAGAGGAGGGAGGAAATAAAAAAGAGGTGGAAATGTAGAGCAAAGGTTGCCAGTCAGTGTGGAGCCTATAAATTAAGTGCTGCAATTAATAATTAAAATGTGTGTTAATTAGCGAGTGGACACAACATCCCCCACTCGCGAACTAATTGCAATTTCAATTAGACGTATTAGGAAAATCGTTGCGTGGGTTCTCTCCCAAAACCTAATCAGCAGAATTGAGAAAAATTCAGGGAAATGAGTGTTTGAATTAAACGAATGCCTTAAGTCTTAGAATATACCTTTATAAAATTAAATTGAATAACGTTAACATCAGCAGTGCCATTTTATGATATGTTTGACAATTATCTTAAGTTATGTCATGATATTTAGTTGTATATTAAGAGAACTCTGCACGAATTAAAGATTATCAGGAAACCTACAGACTACGACAAATTATCAATTTAAATATATTCTTAATACGGAAGGAAAAAATTATTACTTAAATTACTTACTTGTATAAGTATCAGAATAAAATTCCTAATGCATGTAAGTAAAATTTTAGTGAAATGAAAGTTGCGACCAAACTTCTTATATGTATCTGATATATTTTCAAAAAAAATGTGTCATAATATGTCAAATAGCTGTGATGGGAAACGAACAATCGTAATACGTTTATATGTATTTACAATACGTTTTATTTATACGTAACTCATTTTACTTTTCTCATTCTTGTACTTTTATGTTCTTTTATCATTTATCGCTGTGCCAAAATATTTTTCGCTGACAATTTGCCTGGCTAAAAAAAGATATGCCTTGTGCCTGTCTCATATTTCATTCGAGTTTCACTGTGAAGGGAGCAAGGGATGCACCAGGCGACTGTTATCCTTGCTACGGACTTCCGACTACCGACTGCTGACTGTTTAATATTTCAGTTTTTGGGGCTGTGAATCAGTGATTCCTTTATGGCATCACACGGATTAGGAATCCCTTTGACTTTGGTCTCGGGGTTAAATGCGCCTAAACTGCCCCTCGGCTGTGCCTTCCTCTTACCTCTTGTGGCATGCCCCTCACGTTTTCCCGACTCCATTTATTTAGCTGCGTAATTTAGTTATAGCTCAGAGTATCTCTATTCACATATTTTCTATACATATATTCTGATCTATTGATTATTAACATCAATCAGTGTATTGGTTTTAGGTTGGTTTTTTCGGGACTAATGCTGCCTGTTGGACTATGTGGCAATTAGCTTGCAACACATAACATGAATTCAATTCGCTTTTTTATATTGCTTCAAATTAGTTAATTAAACCTGGGGAAATACATATACATATGTGTCTGTATGCTGGATGTGAAAGGCAGAAGGCGACAAACAAATATTAAATCAATCAGCGCGGGTTAAATGGGTAATGGGTAAAATAAAATCATGCCTGCTAATCAGTAAAGTTTACAGAAAACCTTAGGCATCAAAGAAAAATTTAAATAAATAGCCTGTAATATTAATTGAAAATAATATAATGAAACCAATGATTTCTAAATTATGCCTACATCTGAGAGCTATCAAAATAAATAATAACTTATAATAATAAAATATCTAATAAATTATTAAAATTATCTTATTTAATTATGCATGAAACTGAATTAAAAAATTTGCACAAATGTTTATATTATTTAGTTTTCAACAGAGAATATAATTTATTTAAAATGAATTAAATGAAAATAAAAGGCTGTTAACTTTCAGTGATTTCAAATTTTATTCCATCAACAGTTGAAGTAAAAATATATAAAAAGTCTAGATAATAAGCCTAAATTGTATATGGCTTATTAATGGGTAATTGAATATAAAAAGATCAAAGATATTTACTGAAGTACTTAACTTGAATGTGTCAACTCAAGACGGACTCACGGTAACCATGACCAGATTCAAGTCAAAAACCAAACAATTTTAACGACGGAATAGACAATTTAAGACTGACAATGCATAAATACATAAATGTACATTTAATTCTTGTGCAACGCTGCGTATGAGCAATTTTTTACAATTAACTTTAGAATTGCAGTTTTGTAATTGATTTCCTGTCCGGAGCTTGCCTCACCTTGCAGCATAACAAAATGTTATTTTTCATTGTAATGAAGTCGAAATGGCGAATTGAAAAAAAATAATGAAATTACTAGGTCAATACTTTAATGAGATGCTGTGAAATAAGCAGAACAACTAACTTGAAACATTGCGCAACTGATTTGAGTCAATTTAAATGAGTTGAAATTTTATTCCCTGGCAAAACAAACACTAAACTGTTAACTGCAACCAGAGCTGAGGTGGGGGGATGCTGTAGAATCTGTGCTACGACTGAGAGATACCCTCTAAATAATCCATATGCTTTTCTGACACATATTCAGCTCAGAGATGAACCGAAAACGATTTGAATTTTAATAAAGACACAAAATAAAATCAGATCCTAAATTCTAGTAATATACCCCATTGACTCCTTCTTGTGCTGAGTATCCAAACAAAATATACGCATGCTGAAGAAGCAGTAGTTGCAGTTTGGCCAACTGATGTGGCTAATTGACGCCATGGCAAACTGACTGACTGATGGATTGTTGCAGAAAGCCAGCGAATAGCAAAAGTGCCTGACCCAAATTCCGAGCATAAAACCGAAACAGCAACAAACACAACACAAAAACAACGAGCGCAACAAAAAAATGTTTCTAATGAGGCAAATTAAGCAAGCGCCAAACAATTAAAGCAAAAGCAACAAATGAGCGCATAATTATTTTATAATTAAATTCCATTTAGCAAAGTCTATGCACACATACACACACACACACAAAGTGTTGTTGTTTTTGTTATGGAAGTTGCTAAATTTTGTGTAAACATTTGTGCACTTTTCATTGGCTGAATTTCAGCGCAACAGGTGTAAATTATAATAGCACGAAAAGTGTTTGAACGGGGAATGGGGCAAAGGGGAACGGGGAACGGGCAGCTAGCTTGGGTGCAGTTATAATCACCGTCATCAACTCCAGTGAGCCAAAATTCTTAGCCACTGAAAAATAGTGGCCAAAAATGGTTTATGTCTGGCCACAACGGGAGACTCCAAAACAGAAATGGGCCAAATGTTGAGCAAACTTAAAGCAAAGTCTAGTTTTAAGAAGCAATAAATGGAGAAGCATAAAATATTAATGATAATAATTATTTAACAAAATAAAAAATAAATACAAAATGTAATTAAACAAGTAGTAAATAATTTTATGTCATTAATTGTATTAATAATAATAATTGTAATTTTCAACTTTTATTTCTTATCATTCATTGAAAATGAAATTGCTTAGAAATATTTAATTTATTTTTAGCTTTAACTATAAGCAATGTTAATTATCTCCAAACTAACTTAATTTTTACAGAATATTAACCTCTAATGGGCTTTCCCTATCTTACTGGCCAGCACAATATATGAAACATTGGTCGCAGTGCGTTTTAATAATACAGAATATTTGAAAATGCTAAGCGATAAACATCCAAATATACAGGTTCATCATCATATCTAGTGTAGTATTTAATTTCAAATTGTAGATGTATTTTGTTCAATGTTCTTTTATCCAGATGATTATGTACACAATCACAGCTAATAAGAGATATTTTTAACAACCTCCGACTTTTGATAAATTAAATACTTTTGCTATAGTTAAAAAGTAACAACATATGGAGATGTCTGTAATGTGGTGTACCTCGTGTCAGAAACATGACAACAAAACAATTAACAACACGTGTTTGCTTTTCAAAATGAGATGACTTCGAGTAGAGAAATAATTCAAATAATGATAATGATAATAATAATGATAATAATAATGTTATTTTTATTGCTATTGTTCGAATCGATGCCACAAATTGGTGAAAGTCGACAAAGTTATTTGATGAAGCATTTGTTTTGTGGGCTGGAGGCAGACACAGACACAGACACAGGCGTTGCCTATTCCGTTGTGCGTGCAACAATTTTCGCTGGCTTGCCACATGTGTGTGTGTGTTGTTGTGTGTGTGTGGGTGGCACCTGCAACAACAGCAACAAGAGGTAGCAACAACTTCATTGAGCTTCTTGAGAGTTGCAAGTGCTTGGCTTGCTTGGTGAACTAGTTTCCATTTTAATAGCAGCAAAGAGAGCATGAAATGTGCAACGAATTGTGGCAGCCACAAAGATTTATTGAAGCCCGGCCGGGGCTATTAACAAAATTACTTAACAAGCGGCCAACTGCAATGGACAGCAAATGCATCGCATTTTGGTCAACGCCGACAGCAGCAGCAACAACGATAACAACAACTATCGAAAACAACCCAAAAACAACCAAAAACTACGAACAACAAAAAGCAAAGTGAACAACGCTGAATTATTGCCAAGCGAGAGAGTTTTGAGTTTTTGAGTCGGCTGATGGCTACCACAGTCTGAGGCAAGTTCTGAACTCGAGTCTGGTCTGGTGAATCCACGAGCTTCCCTCCTCCATTGGCTGCCTGGCGATATATTCTATTTAATTGCATTCGCGGTTGATGCAGGCACAAAGCACAAAAGCACACAGCACACAATACACTGTAGAGCTGAGGTTCAGCCAGAAGGACACTAAGTCTGTCCTGCCTCCTCCTTTCCCGTTCCCTTTTCCTATCTTTAAACCTATTTCGGTCTCTAGTCCTATTCCTATTCCTATTCCTAACTCGACAGCCAGCGGCGTTGCCACTAGGGGCAGTAAAATGTTAATCTCAGTATTAAAACTGACAGCAAAAGCAGTAAAAATTATAATGGCAAAAGAAATATACGTAATACGTTGATTTATGATCTCTGTAAATGTGAAAAGTGATTTCCTTGTAATGTACATTCAATTAGTTGCTATAGCTCGTTGCTCCAATTTTCCTCTTAATTTAAACTATTTATTACATTTTTATTAATACTATAACTCTGTTTTCAAACAGAATAAAATATTTTGAAGTAATATTGATTGGTAATAGAAATGAAAGAACTTTCTTCCTAGCGCTTTAATAATTATTTATTTTCTTTTTATGCTATATTCGTAAACGTTTTATTGGTTATCAACAATTTAACTTCATACAGTGGCTTTGATTTACTATTTACTTTTTATGTCACTATTCATTACATTATTATTTCAACAATAACTTAGTTCATAACCACTATAGGATATTTTGAAATATATATATGAAGGCTGAATTAGTAACAGATATGAAAGAACTTCCGTCCTATTACTTAAGTATGTCTTTAATTCCTTTTCGTGCTATATTCGTAAACGTTTTACTTTACATTTGTAAGCTTAGTCTCACGTGAACTTTTTGACGTGCTAATTCTCTTTTGTGTTTTATTCGTAAGCATTTAAAAGTTGCAATTCGCCTCAATTAAATTGATTTAATTCTAAGCCACAAATTGATTTCTTTAATTACACTTTTTAGTGGCTATATATAAATTAAGTTATAAATTCTCTCTAAATTAAAAAAAAGCTTTATGCACAATGTTTCATTTAAGCTGGAATCCGTTCTATTAAAATTCTATTGACGCAGTCGCTTTTAAAATTCATTAAACATCACAATTCATTCTGTTACCATTTCATTGGCCACGTTAACTGCACGAACAGCTTAAAAGTAGCGAAAAAGCATTAACTTTTCGATGTCTAAAGTCAGCAAGTTGAAATTGAAGTGCAAGTCACTTGTTTTTGCAGCTTTTGCTATTCACTCCCTGTTAGCAATTTGTGCTAACGACGCCTCTGGCTGGGAGTGGGGGCAGGTCCAGTCACAGTTTTATAGACAGCCAACACAATAATAACAACAACAACAACAACAATAGCGGTTGCCGCCTGCCAATCGGCAAAGTTGCAAGCGGCAAAGTTGATGACCGCAGTGAGTAAAGCAACAACAGCAACAAGAGTCACAACAACAACAACAACTAAAATCGCAACACCGACAGGGGCAACATCGATGCAATTTGTTATTTTGAATTTTGCAATTTTCGAGTTCAAACTATTTCAGCGCGCGATAGCAAAAAGCAATCACAGAACGCACATCGAGAGGCTTCAAGTTCAGTTTGCTTTATTTTTGTTTTTCTTTTCGTTTTTTTTTTTTTCGTTTTTTGCTGCACTCTGCATGGAAGCCTTTTCAATTCCAGCCCAATGGCAGTTCCTTTGAATTGAGGCTGTGTCCAATACTGATATTTAATTAAATGTTGCTCTGACTTCAGGGTACGAGATGGCGACCAATCGAACTGACAGTCAAATCTCCACGGGGCATCACTGTTTTCTCTCAGACTATGCGGCAAGGCCATCGTTAAGCCAGGGCAAAGTATTTATTGGTAATGATTGGTACGCAGCCAATAAAATGATACCTTTAGCAAAGCTAAATATAAATCTTGAAGTTTTTTTTGGGCTGACATTGAGTTCTCATCACGCTGCCGGTTTTAAGTTCACCACAAATGCTATGCTCCAAGGGGGTGTCTGGAAGGGGGTGTCCCAGCTTCCGATCCTTTGTCAACTGATTCGATTTATGCAGAATTCCATCTAGCACTCTCACCTCTCTCTCTGTCTTCCTGACTACCTCAAGTCCCACAATTTTCCAACGAGCGCAAGTCGAATTCAAATTCCAAGTCAAGGACTAAATAAACTTTGTCGCTTGGCTTTGGCAAAAGAGCACAAAAAATAGAAAGCATACCTTTTTCCGCAATTTTTGGCATCTATTTTTATACCCTGTAAAAAAAGTCTAAAAACTAGAGTTTCTAAAAAAGGTTAGCAAAAAGAGGAAAAGAATGTGTAACTGTGAAATAAAGTTCAATTCAAATCAAAAATTGATCTACTTAGCTTTTCTAAATCAGTTTATAATCTCTTGCTGACTGTCCACATTTTCTTTTAATACTATCCTAGTCAATATCTTTAATAAAGATTTTAAAAGCTTTAGACAAATACTTAAAAAAATCTAAAGTATTGATGATATCGAGTCCTGGCTGTTGAAAGAATTCTTATCGAGAAATGCATAATTTTGAAAACATTAATAAGCGCTATAGTCTTCATATTTGATATAAACCTATCATTCAAAAAGTCAGTTAAGTTACCTAAACCTTCTGTTGACAATTACAGGATATCTTCATGTTGATCACTCTCGATTTAAGGCAACTGTCACTTGTCGCCATCCATCTCCTTTGCTCTCAGAACATATTTTATGTGTCTATCAAATCGACCTGTGAACTGGCATCAACCGCGCTTCTATCCTTGAGCTGCATAAGTGTAAATAGAGTACTCTCTCTCTGTCTTTGTCTCAATATAAATGTATATATCCATATATATACTCTTACCATATATATACAGAGTAGTATATCCACTGTCTATCCATCTCCGTTTACTGTTCCTGCAAAATTTATTGAATTTAATATGCATATTGCAATAAAATTTATGCATTTTCCTTTCTATTATTTTTTTTATATCCTGCGCTTAACTCTCCTACTGTCTCTCTCTCTCTCTCGCATTCCCATTTATCCTGTCTCTCCTTCTGTTCTATTATCATTAAATTTGCAGCGTCAAGTAGAAAATTTGATGTTTTGTCGGATATGCAGGGTCCAAAAGACTTTCAATTTATTTTTGCTTCATTTATGTCAGAAATTTTGTAGGTGATGCAGCAAAAATGTTTTAAATTTCTTTTATAAATATTTAAAAACAAAACGTTTTGTTATCTTCTTTATTCTTTATGCAATTTAAAAATCATTAGCACTCGCAAAAAATAAAATGCTATATGAGACTGCCTATTTAGAAGCTTAGACGCCAATGAGACTTGAGAGGTGCAATCTTGTTTTTTCATAGAGCCTTAATCTAAAAGGATTTAAATAGACATAAATATTTTCATTGCTCCTGAAACTTATAAAACATTTAATGGTAAAAATATAGTTATATAAGTGAGTTCTTTAAAATGGCTTGATAAAATTAGATAAACTTAAACCAAACTAATATTCTCCCTCATTTTTTGATGTCTTTTCAGGTAAATGTGCCACTTCTCTAAGCCGCTTAAATGGTAGCCAAGGTAAAATTAAAGTTTCTCATGCTCTTTGACCCCTTGTGGTCGTGCGAATTTCACAAAGTTGCACTAATTACATTTAAAGCTTCTGCTTAGAAGTCGGCATAAGTATGTGTGTGAGAGTGTGCGTGTGTGTGTGAGTGTGAGTGTGTGCTGATCACTTTTTCAAAGTGCTCTCGAATGGCCCATTAAAATGGGCCATTAATTCTTAGCCAATGACCCTCTTAACTGCCAATTGAGATCCAAAAAAGAAAGAACTAATCTTTCGAATCGAGAAAGCAAAGTTAAAATAAAAGACAGAAATATGTATAGTTGCAATAAAATATTTAGCGAAACGCACATAAAACAAAATAAATAACCAATTAACAGAATGCGACACGCCCCGGGGAGGGAGCGTGTCCTAAGCGCCATAAACTTGGGCGAAATGTAGTGCGAATTCCATTAATTAGCGGTAATGAGCAGGCATCCACATTGGCATCGATGTCCAGCGGTGACCGAGAGTCGCTCGATTGGCATATCAAAAACACATGTGGCGCGTGTCATGTGTGGCAAATGTCGCATGCAACATTTAACTGCAGAGCGACAACAACAATGGAGAACATGGAACGCACATAAATGCGGCTAATTGCCAGTCAAATGGACGCCTAAAGGTCAGCCAAGTGCCTGTCATAGGATACCCCTAAATAATACACATAGCCACAGATACATTTACAAATCATAGATACAGATGCAGATACATTTACAGCTACAAACTACGCATAGCTAATACTGCCTTGACACATATTCAATGGCCAGTAAACTCTTGGCCAACGTGACGTGTCAAGAGGGAGCAGATTAACCGTTAATAGCCGTTCAAATTGTTGCCACGCTTTTCTGATTTTCGGGAATCTCGTTTTCGTTGTCGTTGTTGTTACGCACTTTTCGGAGAAGTTTTTCTTTGCTTTTCCATTGACTATTTGGTATGCCACGCAACTCGATTGACTTGTTTTTGGTTTTTTGTGTTTTTTGACTGCCCCTAAACGGTCAACTTCACAATGATGATGCTAATGATAATGATGATGATGATAATAATGATAATGATGTTGTTGATGCGGTAACTGAATCGCCTTTTGCGCCATTCGCTCCATTGGCCAAATGCAACGGCAACGGCAACAGCAACCGTCCATTGCCCATGTTCATCTGGCCATTTAAAGTCGTTTTTCGAGTTGCCATCAATTTCCAATTGACTTGTACAGTTGTTCAAGAAATACCATACCAATCTCCAATTACACTCTCTAGCCAAAGTCTGTGTTTATCATATTTTTGCTTAAATGAGCATTGACAATGTGTATAAGTTGTGTTGTTGGACACATACAGTTTCCAGGTGAACATTCGATAGACTTTGACAGCTTAAATAACTTTGTTCAAAATAAGACTAATTGTTTTGTCGCATAACTTTTATGGCCAAATTTTAGTTTATCTTTTTGATATTCAATTTATTAAGTTGAAATTTTTTGAATCAAGCATTTATTTTCTGCATGAACTATCTAAACTTTTGCAAACTTAAATTTTTTCTGTAATTTTAATAAGTTAACAATGTTGAAGGCTCTGCTTCTTGTATAATATTTCTTTTTTCTTAAATCGATTCTTCGTTTTCATTGTCTCAATATGAGTGCAGTTCTTAACCCATTTAATGTCATTTGGTACTGTAAATAATTTTATTCTTACTATATATCAAAACTTATAATTACTACAAATCTCGACAATTAGATAGACAATGTACATAGGTAGATAATCTGTGTCATGTCAAAGATTCAACTCTTTTCTAGCATGTCGTGAATTCTTTTTAACTTCTCTAGCTGCTGTGAGTTTGTTTACCCCTTCTAAGCTAAATTCAACCCACATTTTGAATACAATAATACCAGAGCAGTAATTCAACAGTCTGTTGACGACTCCATCGTCTTCTTCTCTTTTAATACACATATGAATTACAGAGCGAGTTGCCCACGCAAATCGCTTTAGCAACTCGCACCAAAATCAGAAGATGATGATGACGATGATGATGACGAAGAAAAAAGCGGGTCTATGAATACGTCCAAAAGTTAGAAAACAGTTACAACATACACAAATAAATAAACAACAGATTCCCAGCTGAAGTCATGCGTATTAAATACCAACAAAAATCAGAGAAAAAGCGAAGAAAAATAATAATAATAAAACGGAAAAAAAATGCAAATCGTTGCGCACGACCAAATTGTAGGCAATCGTTTGGAAACACACACACACACATATGATGAGTATAAATGTTGTTAGTTAGTTAGTACGAGTATTTGTTGTTCGTGTGCCTAAATAGCAAAATATCGTCTTCGATATGTGGACAATTTTATAACTGTGACCAACTGTGCCATTTGAAATGTGAGACATGGTCAAAAGGGGTTACTAAGGAGACGGATGGAGGGGGGAGGAGGCTATCAGTGGCGATTTACAACAATCAGCGTGCAACTAAATCAGTGCAACTAACAGTGCAACCTGTTTTTGAAGTGCAACCCGATGGACGATGACAGCAGCGCTTCGAGCACTTGAAAACAAGTTTCAAATGCAGCAGCCAGCAAATTGGCCTGCAAGTGGAACCCCATCCACCCCCCCTTTACTACTCCACTGGCTGTCGCGTGTTTGGCAAAGTGTAGCGTCGACCACGTCGACAACGAACGGGACACTTAACGTTTTGGCCATTGACAACCATTAAAAACAAGTTTCCCCTTAGTCAACAAAACTCCTATCTCTCCTCTCTCTCACTCTCTCTGTCTGTCTCTCTGATCATCATCATCATCCTCTGGCCTCTGATGTGGCCCAAATATGCGAGAGGCTGAAACTGGAACCCGCACCGGGACCGGGACAACAGCCTCGTCTACACAAGTCAAGTGGCCAAGAGCGACAACATTGCTGACCCAAATACAAAGATACAAAAAAGACATTCAATCGACGCGAACTGTATTCTGTATCATTTATTGTTTCTCCTTCTTTTTTTATGGCCTTGCTACAGTTAAAACGAGACAGGCAGTGCGAGGAGACAGGGGAGAAGTGGGTATTTTGTTCTAAATAAAAGCCTGGAGTAGACGAGTCAGTCTCTAAAGAGTTTATCTTTACTTGTACTTCATGGTCATTATTTAGAATAGCGTAAAACATTTAATCTGTAGAGAGAATAATAATCGTTTAATGCTTATCCATTTTTTCAAAATTGCTAAAATATCTTCTTTCCTGAGTTCCAAATAAATAGTGAAAGATAGATAACTAATTTGAGGATAGAATGAATTTAGACTCTAAATCGTTGAGCAAAAAGTTTCCTACCTTAAATATTTATAAAAAGTACGGAAATGCCACTCAAAAATAAATATACAAGAAGTTTTTGAAATTAGGTAAATTTTATTTTGTTATTATATTAAAACATTGAGTTACATACTTATAATATATAGTACATATACACAAAAGAAAATAAAAAACAAACAAAACCGTTTTTAATCATTTTAAAACTAAATGCAGGCAATGCTTTTATTTCTAAATTTTTGTCAATTTTTGTCTAATAAATAATATAGTTAAACTGAATAGTTTCAAGAAAATTAAAAGTGCACGTAAAAGTCGTTTTGAAAATTGATTTTTGTCAATTCGTGTTATAAATAAAAATGTAACAGTGTTGGCCAAAATAGACTGAGAGGTAAAGTAAAACAGTGAGAGAAAGAGAGAGAGAGAGAGAGCAAGGGAGTCAGTTGCACAGTCAGGTGAGAGGATGAGGATTTGAAAGGAAGTTAAAATGGCGGGAGGGAGTTTAGATGTCATCAAAGCGCGACGAGTGCAGTGGTGTGTAATATGTGTAAGCATGTGCATGTGTGTTAGTCTCTGCAGGTGTGTGTATCTGATGATTTACCGTTGTGGCCTCTACACACACAGACACAAAAACAAGAGAAGCTCTGCTGGACCCAAAGCTCGTTTTGTTCGTATCCTCGTGGGCAACAGTCGAGTCGAGTTGTGGTTGCCGAGCGGCATCTTGTTGCACGAGTTGTTGTTGCTGTTGTTGCTGTTGTTGCCGTTGTCGTGTTAGTTGTTGTGCCCATTTGAACGTTAGATGCACGTAGTTGGCTTGTTAGCAAGTGTACGGTATTTTGCTTACACACAACACACACCACACAAACACATACATACAATGCGCGCAACTACAATTACAATGGCAATTGAAACATAACATACATCCAACGCACACAATACACTCACACACACACATACACACACCCACAACAATCAGCATCAAAGTGCGCAGTTTCATTCAAATTTCAAACATTTGTTGGCTTGTACATTTACATTTGATAGGGCTGATATGGAAACTACAATTGGCTTCACAATTTTCAAATATAGAATATTAAATAGAATTTAATTAACTCTAATTAGCAGAGCTCGTAAAAATTAAACCCAATTATTACTAGTGTTTTACATGATTGAATTTACTTTTATGCGGAAGATATAAAGTTTCTATTGAAATCTTAAGTTTGTTATATCCAACACGTATTATTAAGTGCATAGAAAAATGTAATATTTTAAATATCTCAATATTAAGCAAGCTAAATACTTTTATTTAAAGAAATATTGAAAAAGAATTACAATTGGATATTTTCTTATTTTCAATTCTAATTTTTCACAGGATAATCAATTCTGGTAATGAGTTAAAAATTTTAAAATTAATACCAAAAAAACATTTCATTACATTAAATTTTGTTGAATAAATTTTTAAAAATGTTGCTTGGAAAAGTTTAAATTTTCTACTCATGTTTGAAACTTTCTTGCTGTTGAAAATAAGTATAAAAGTAAACTTTTAATCAGAGGGCTGGCAGAACTTTAAAAGGTTAGCAGGTCATTTGGATATAGTTCTAAAATATATTTCTCACATTTTGTTGAAGGTAACTCTTTCTCTCTCTCTCTCTCTATATGTCTCGCTTTTTTATGGTTTGAAATGGGATCAAGGGGAGCTCTGGAGAGCTGAAGAGGAGGTCGGAAAAAGCGCAAATGAGTGAAATAAGTGAAATGAGCACACATACTAACACACATGTTGTTGTCACGCCCACACAATGCCAAGCGAGGGGAGATTGAAGCCAGGTTGCAAAACATAAGTAACAACAACACAACGGCAACTTTTGCTGCTTGACAGAAGAAGAAGAATATGAAGAATTTTAGCCCTCCAGTCATTTTAGTGCAGGGCAGTTGTTAGTATGGGGATGGGGGCGGGGCAAGGCCTTAACTTGCAACATAAGTATTAGCTTCATTTTGTGCAGCATTTAGCCCAAGTTCTTTACCCCCCTCCCCATCCCCACTTCCCGGCCGTTTCATTCCCTTGTTGCTGCTTGGGGCGCCTCTTCTTTGTAACTTTGTTTGCTTTTTTGTTGGCAGGCCTCAGATGAATTGAATGTGAAAAATTTAAATGCAAACAGCCGCAGTCGACGCAGCATGCAACCTTCTCCCTCGGCTCTCCTCTCCCCACCAAAGTTTTCTGCTTGCGTTGCATTACACAAGGCGACCCTCGATCCGCCCCCCTCCCCCCCGTTCCTCTCATTCTGCCCCCAATGCTGTGCAAAGTTCATTGTACCGCGTGCTTAGTTTAAGAGTCGCAGCCCAAAAGAAAAACGCCGCCGCTTTTGATTGCCAACAGTCGGAGCCAAAGAGCAGTGGGTGTAAAGCAGGGGGAGGGGGGAATTGTATAACTATATAGTGCTATAGGTGGCCAGGTCATAGACTTGTTCAGCTTTTTACATAGGCCTGATTCCTCCCGTCGCCACATCACGCATCACATACGAGTTATTTTCTCATATTTTTTTTAAGCTTTTTTTCTTTGCGATGAGAAACGTTTATTGTGTTGTTGTTAGTTTTTTTTTGTATTTTTTTGAAAAGGTGCGTTTACCGTTACTGTCGGTGGTCGATTCAGTTCAGTTCAGTTGAATGGATTTTCAATGGGCTTCCATTGTGCCCCAAATGGTTTCTATTGAATATTCTGTGCCAGCAACTGCAGCTGACAAATATTAAATCATAGATTCTTATTTCTACAGAAGTTCTATAAGAAATCTGCGTGATTTGTGTGGGCATGCTCGACTAGCAGTTACCCTGGTATCAGATTAAAGAGAACTATGATAATAGAAACATATTGACTTTACTTTTAAATTCAATGTAATAATAATATTTGGGATACAAGCATTCAGTACATTAAGAAGATTTATTTGAGCTGTAACTTAACACTTAAAATTTATTTATTTATTTATTAATGTATAGTTCTCACTTTTAAGGTATCTGATATTTGATTGTTAATCAAAGCTAAAATCAAAGACAATTTTTCAAAAGTAACTAAAATCTATACTCACAATCGATTTCCTGAAGTCATTTGCAATATCAAAGGAGTTTCATTGTCAATGGCAAGACGATTTCATTTGGTCAACTCTCTTTGATATTCTTCATATTTCGCTTTCTGCTCTTTCTTCTGCTTCTTCTGCTGTGCAAACATCATCAACGCACTCACTCACTTATTCACTCAGATATTCCCATATTCACTTGGTAACATACACACAAACGTTTTATCACCTTTTACGTTCTCTTGGAGTTTGGTTAACTGAACTTTCTCGGCTTTTAAGTAAACTGAAAACCCTTTTTAGCCATTCACACACTTGCCTAGAAAATTAGCACTTTAGCAACTACGCATGGCAGGCACATGCCAAAGAAATTAGCAACTAAATAACGTCAACAACCCCATCTCTTCTATCTATCCAGTCCCCCTTCTCTTACATTATCCTACTCTTTTTTCCACTTTTTTGCTCATCGCAGCTTCATTCGAGGCACTAAATAATACGCCATAACGCGCTCATAACATTTTGCAGTTACTGTAGAGGCAGCTATTCAAATGTATCCTCCTCTTTCCCCATATCCTCCTCTCCTCCTCTATCACAATTCTAGTTCACCCGCAGCATTTTGATTATGCAACACACGCGTCCGCCACGAGTCCTCGCAGTTATCTATGAGGTCCTTCCTAGGCAGCACCAACTGCCAGATAAGCAGCAGCATCAGCATACAGATACAGCCCCCTGTTACTACCCCTCTCTACTGCCTCTTGCCATCAGCCTCCTGTCTCCCTCTCACGCTGTCTTCTTTATTTTTAAAATTTAGCCTGAGAGAGTTGTTTATGGAGTTAGCACTTAACTGGTGTGCGGCTATCATAATAATTTGTTTAAATCTCAGACTTGTTAGTTGCAGTCTTCAGTCATAAATATACAAAGATTCAGCAACGATACGAAATTGAAAATGATATGGGAATAGTAAGATTAGGCTTACTATCGGCTACTTTCAATAAAAAATATAATAATTTAAATTATTAGCTACATTTAATTAAGTGTCTCATAGAGTTGTTTTTTCAATGTACATATAAACTGTATCTAAGATATAATTTAAAATTTGACAGTGATTTCTATACATTTTACGTCAAAATATATTTCAAATAGTTATCAAACACCCTATTTAGACAGTAAAAAATGGGTCATACAATATTTTAATTAAAAAGTTGTTTAAAATATAATATGATAATTATGTTTACTTTATCTTCAAAAATCTCTTAAATAAATCTTAATAAAACTGCTAATTTATGTTATAAATATTTTAAAATTATTCCTTTATAATGTTTTTATGCATTTTATTTTATATATTACATTTTTTTATGAATCTAAAATAAAATACTTTTTTTTAATTTCTGTAATTTTATAAAATACGTAGCGCATATTATTTGATAATAAAGTCTACAAAATATTTTAAACAGAAATATAAATACATAAATCTATTGCATTCACTTTACTGTAAGGTCTCTCAGATATTAAAATGCGCCCTTAAATGATGGCGACCGTTGCGCAATGAGTGAACCCCTGACATTCCATTGTCCTGGGCGTCATTCATTCATATCTCTTCATTTTTTCTCGCTGCACAATGTCTAGATTTCAGTGCTATCTTTGGGAGCAGTTAATGATTGCCCGGTACAATGCAATGGCAAACTTTTCACTTGCAGTCACAACACACACTCACACACACACATATTCACTCGCAGCCACATGTAGAGCACATAAATTATGTATACGCCGCATTGACCAGGCTGCCAGTCTCAATTCACGTTTCGTTTTATTTTTTTCTTCTCTCGTTTTTTGTTTTCGTTGTCTGGCCCCAACTCGTGGGCATATTCTCTGGGCCATTCATCATTTTTCATGGCGTTGACACTTTCACTTGTTTCAGACAAACAAACACAACACAAACAGCAGCAACAACAACAACAGTGAGAACAACAACAACGACCAACAGCAAAGTTGACAAGTATATTTTTTATGTGGACACGCCCCCTTTGATCCGATGTCCTTTACTTCAGCTGGTTACGCGCTGTCAAATTTATTAGTTTCAATATAAATTGACAACATGCAAATTTGTTTATAAATTGTTCGTTTTTATATAGACTTTTATAAGCATTTCAAGTAATTTATATCCTGTTAAGGGGATATATTTAAAGGGTATGCGATGTTCCCTAAATTGATAAGGTTAAGTAAGAATCCTAATTTGATAGATCAGGAGTCCAGCTATTATTTATTTGTTTACTTAGCGCTGACTAAAATTAATTGCCAGAAAGAAAATTTTTATACTTTTTATTATTTCTCTATTTTGAACTTACTGGCGGAAAAGAAAATATTGGATATACATATTAATATTAAAAATTATTGGAATCGTTTAGAGCCGTGTCCAAATACAGAATATCTCATAGTCAAGCAATTTTAACTATGACCCACGATAATTTATTGCCTTTGGGAGGTCTCTCTGACTTTTTGAACTGTGCAGTGCTAAATTGCGGGCACTGTCTTTAAATTTCACTCTTAAGTTAAATTTATGTGTCGACCTTACCTGAAATTATCATAAATTGCCCCTCATTACGGCTATGTGTAACAAATAAAGTGAACTTAAGCAAAGGCAAAAAGCAAAACATGAAAAGTAAAAAGCTAAAAGCAAAGCAAAACATAAACGAACTGACAATAAATATGAAAAGCGTTTTTCAGTTCAGTTGAGTTGAGTTGAGTTCAGTTGTTGGGATCTGTGTGGTATATGGTCTTTTTCATTGCTTGTTGGATGGTTTGTTGTCTGTCTGTCTGTCTGTCAGTGAAAATCGCTTTCATCTGCAGCACGTAGCGAAACCAAAGCAAAAGCCAAAGCAAAGTGTTGACTGTCCAACAACAATTCATCCGAATGTCTTCACTTTTATAGTTGCCGACAACAACATTTTTGTTGATATTGTTCAAGTTGTTGATGTCTTCATTACTCGTACAATATAAGTATTTATTATGCTGAGGTTCAGGTACATTTTTGATGAACTAACTAATTAACATCGGGCAAGACTTTCAATGTCAATGTCAATGCCAAGTGGCAAGTGGCAAGTGCACGCATATAAATTATATTGTATTATACACTTAGAAGCCAAATGAGATCGTTTTTTTTTGCTCCCCAAAAAGCCAAGCCCCATCATTTAATACCAAACAAAGTCTTTTGTTATTGCCTGACATTCATTAAAATTGCTTCTCGAGGCAGGACGTTGAGCAGCTCGGACGGGGAAGGAGGATTAACTGATTAATATTGCGGTGGCATGTTGCGAATATGAACTAGCTGAAGGTTGTACAGTATTTGTATGAGCACGAGTTCAAAAGGTCAGGCCACAGCTATTTAATAACACAAGAGTCAAGCAGTTAGAATAGAGAAATAGATAAGCTTATTAAGTTTACGTGTAACAAATGCCAATTATTTATCTCACTTATTCTTTCCCTACGTGATAATTGCTACACTTGTAACTATCCTAAAGAAGGTTTAAGGAAAATGTTTGTGGCCATCCAAATTTCTCTAGATTTAACTTTAATCATCTCTGACCTAAATCTGTGTACAGTTTAAATAAACACAAGTTTGTAGCCAATTTAAATTATTTATGCAAACTTCTTACGTTCCATAATAATCGATAAGCTCGAAGACTTCCCAAATTGCATTTTCACTACTATTGATACATGCAAGATTTTCCCAAGGAATCTCGTTATTACTCAGCAAGTCATAGAGTAAGGGTAACTTTATTTAAAGTTTAACTAAAAGAGTAGCTACAATTTGTCATGGCTTTGGCTGCAATCAATCTTCAAATCGAGCAATACAACTTCTTGGCTGTCCTAAAAAGTACGAAACACACACATGCACAAACATACACATTTTACATTAACAAACACTTGAGTTTGAGTTCGAGTCTGAGGCAATGCACTTAGCTTTATTTGCATGGGGAGCAGTCAAGAGCAACAAACTGCTGCAATATATCTGTCATAAGCCACGGTATGACCATAGATGGTACATTCCTATTTACAACTCACTTGGCTCACTTGGTCACACTTGACCCAGCAAAAACAAAAACAACGACAGCAACAACAACATCGACTTCTCTGCTGCCTCGTTACGCAACTCAATCAGATGCCACTTTGCTCACAAGCAGCTCTTCAATGAGAGTCACTTCAAGCACTTCACAATCTCCCCCCGAAAACAAAAACAAAAAAAAAAAATAAAAAATACCGAAAATGCTAAATAATTGGTAGACAGCCGAATTTATTGTCGTTCATGTTGTTGTTGTTATTGATTAGTTGTCATGGATGCGACTACTTGACCTTGGCAAATGTTTCTATCCATTCAAAGGGAATTTTAAATTACAAATCGCGCGGCACTTCCTCGAAATCGCGAAATATCTGACAGCCCACATCATCTGAATTCATCATGGCAGTCTCATCATCATCATAATCATCATCATTGGCACTTTCGTGTTTGGCTTTTGGTCAATTCTCATTTTTAATCTCTTAACATTATTTGAAAATTTTACGCTTCATTGTTCACGTTGATTATAAACTTTGTGTTGCTTCTTTTTTTATTATTATTTGTTTTTTTTTTTATAATTTGTGTATAAAATTAGCATATTTAAGACCTTTACTTGGTCTGCAAATAGTCTCCATAAGCCATTAACAGAAACTTTTGCGAATTTTATCTTATTTCTCAATTGAGTTCTATGAGTTTTGTTCAACTTTTTTTTTTGCTTCTCATTGTGCCAAAGAAAAACCAAAAGTTTCATTCAGTTTGTTGTTCAATAAACAGGAAATCGAGACGAATTCCTGTTGCGATATTGGTAAACACACTAATATTGCTGTTAGTTTGTTGTTGTTGTTGTTGTCATTATTATATTGATGCTTGAGTTGACAAATACATTTGTGACATGTTTGATAATTCTGTTAGCATAGCCCAAGTTCCACATGGATCATTAACTATGAGCATCTGTTTACTTTTAACCAAGTTTCGTAGTTGCTTTATTTGCATAAACTGGTATTAAACTGGTTTAATGTCTTGAACATTAATAATGCTTTAACTAACTAAAAATAATATCAAAATAAATCATATTTATGACTTTAGGTCTATAGTTGAAGATTTTAATCAAATTGTCCATTGAGGAAATAAATTTGAAAATATTAAATATTTATTTTAATTAAGGTAAAGTAAAGTGAAGTGAAGTAGGAAAGATCTTAAGATTATAAATACTTCCTTTAGGAGAAAGCAACCCTTGTCATTTCAGATCCTAATCTCATTAGTCTCGACTTGGAATTTAGTGATAAGTCCTAACTATAATTAATCATTCGTCAAGCATCAATACAAATGATTTTAACATTCTCCCTGAACTGACACGAAATTTCCTAATGCATACAAATCATATTCCTCACAATTTGGCCAAAAAATAAGGCATAAGCCACGTAGCAAATCACTTTACAACTGTCAACGAAACAATGTTAGACTGGAAAAGTCCCCCTTCCACCTCCTCCGTCCATGTCCTGACCCCACACCCCCATTGACTGTCCGACATTTGACTTTATCGTACAAATTGATTGCATGCAGGTTTCAGGCATATGCCGAAAAATTTGATTGATAACTTATTAGTTGGGTTGCTTTCATGTCTGGCACTGGAACTAAGCCCCAGAGGAAACTGCCCGACATGGGTGTAGTTAGAAGGGGGAGATGGGGTGTGAGGGGGATGAGGGGGACACATTCTCTGCTTTGAGCTGCTGTTTCATCATTTTGCATGGCTTGCAAAACTTTTGTCTCTCGGACAGTTTATCGACTTGAGTTGAACGCATGAATGAATGCCTAATAAAGATGAATACATCCAAAAGATACGAATACTCATGCCACTACACTTGGCGCCCCCATTGAATCTTGTTTTACAACAAAAGCCGCAAATTTAAATATTCGTATACATTATTTTTGTTGTTGCTTTGCATAGTATAAAAATACAAGTTTTCATTCTCTCTCTCGAAAATTTAAACGACTTTCGGGCTGGGCGAGGAGCTGCAAAATTTATTGGACTGGCCAACGGACGGACAGATCCAACTGTTGGCTGGTGAGTAAGACCAAATGCTAATACTACGAATATGCGGAGTATTGCTATAAAAAAAAACAAGCGGATTTTGCGGTTTATGCAAATCGTGCCCAAAGTCACAGCACAAAAATAACAATAATTTTGAATCTTTTTTGGTATTTTTTTAAAATATACACAGACGTACACATATTGTTTGTATAAATTGGGTATACATTGTTATTAAATATAAAAAAAATAGAGATTTAATGTTAATGCAAAAACATTTAAGAAAAAGTACAAATAAACAATTGACACTTCTATTATTAGTCGACGGACAGATACTCTATAAATAGAAATGATAAGAATTTAAAGACTAAGACTGTTTTGAAAATAGAAAATTATTTAATAAACTGTATGCAAGAACGAAACAGTAAACTTAATAGGGATATTGTTTATAATCAATTGTCAGAGAAACTTAAAAAATTGGCAACTGAAACTATTGGCCGGGAAGACTTAAAGAGAGAATAAAATTCTTGAGAAAAGCTCACTTTTTTTTTCTAAACAACAGTCTACCCCATAGGCAGAGGCCTAATATAAAAACTCAACAAATTGTTCTTAAAATATATTCAACCTGACTATGAGTATGTGAGTATGTATGTTTGTTTATTTGTTGCTCAGCTGTCAAACTGCGCAGTTCAAGGCTGAATGCTCTTAGCCTGGCCGACTGCCTGGCGGGAATTGGCAATGGGATTGGCACTGGCTTTCGTATCGCATCTTGGGGTCGACTTTTTGGCCAAAAAGTGCGGGTGCCAAATGCCATCAAGATAATGCTCAAATGTTTTAGTTGTTGCCGCTGCCATTTTCCATCTTCAATGTGGTATTTATATAACACAGACCAAGGTGGAGGGAAGTGAAACGGAGGTCTCAGTTTGCAAACATCATTTTGTATGTGAAGCATTCTCGTTTTCATTTGGAAAACTTTTTGTGTATATTTTGGATATAGGCCAGTTTCAGTATGAGCTTCCAGTTCCTGTTGCAGGTCTAAAGAAACAGCCAAGAGCAATAATTCATTTTCCAAAAATGTCCAGCCGAGTGTCGACAATGACGTCGACGTGCTGAATTAAATGAAAAATCTTTTAAATTGATTTCATCACATTTGGTTAACGTTTCAAATGGAAACGTTTTTTCCCCAGCTGAGTTTGTTTGCTGTGTGTGGCTTTAGATTTATTTAAGCTACTGTACATTCATAATCTGTGGGGGACGTTGTATTGATTGCATTCTATTTTTTTTGCTTTTGGAATTTTGTTCATTAGTTTGTTTGATTTGTGAGCTTACTTTCAGAATATTCATTTATTTATTTTGCTGTTTAATATTTGGAAAGCGGAGTGAGAGAGGAAGCAGTCAAATGAATATTTGCATATGCACTTAAATTCCGAGCAAAAGATTTATCAGATTGTTATATATGAAAATTTTTAAGAAGTTTAATTAAATATCTTTCACCTTGATTGTAATCAATTATTCGGTTATTAAGGGTAAAACAAGAGCTAGAAGTTTGCTAAAATAAACAGTTCATTGTTATTTATTTATTTATATTTGTTGCCGTTGGTCAAACAAACTCATTTTAAAACTTGGCTTTTAGCAATTGTAAAAAAAATCCTCAGATTATTCTTGAATAAATTACAATTCTTTAGTCAACGCCACAATTTCAATTTGTCTAACATGGCAATAAGAGCGATTGAATGTTTCTCGTTCAAAAAATAAATACCAATAAATAGTAGATGCCATCTACTCGATTGTCAATTGCTTTCGCTTGACTTTTGGCAGTTTCCACTTTGAAATACATATATGTAAACACTCATTAAGAGCAACAAAAGCCATTTGAGAAAATAGTTTGAAGCGACCTTTTGACCATGGCCAGTGGCAATTGCTCTTTTTCATTTACATGGTTTTAACTAACAAATTTTTGATTTGTTTTATTTGTCTTGCTCGGGTCTTTCTATTATTATTTGTAAAAAGCAGAAGGACAGAGAAAAATTGTCAAAAAAAAAGGAAGAAAAGTTTTATATCGCTGTGGGGACATTTCCCAGTTGGCCACAAAACCCAGAGCCAAAAGAGCCGCAACACAAAACTGCAACTGCAATTGTTGTGGCATGCAAAACTCGACACACTCACACACACACACATACACTCAAAAACACACCCACATATGTGCTTTGCCAGAACTAAAGTTTTAAGCAAATTAAATTAAATGTAAAATTTCTATATAATACATTTGCCTGTATTAATATTTGTTTTTTTGTTTACTTTTAGGTAAGCGCAGCTTTTATTTAAATTCAGTAAATTTTATTGGAAATTGAGACAACGTCTGACCTGCTTAGTGGTAAGTGAAGCGTGGTAACTGGGTAACTCTGGCAATTGCCTTTTGGCACAAGCTTTTCAACACTTTCTTCGAGCTGCGACCTTCACAAGATCGAGCTGAACAATGGCACAACACTTGTATCGCCTGGCAATCTTGCTAAAGATTTGCATCAAATTCTACTTCATCTTCTTCTCGTCTTCTACTTCTGCTTCTACTTATATTTCTTCGTTTTTTTTTTTTTGGGTCAGTTGGTCGTCGCCAAGTCTTTGGCATTTCCGTAGCAATAGCTGATTTTTTTTCGCTTTTCATGACACTTCCGCCTCATCAGTCTGCACCGTTTTAGGCAGGAGCGGATTGTGACTGTCAAGGGGGTTGGCTTTTCTCCTCATTTAAGTAATGGCAGCCTTCAATCAATTTAAAACAAACAATTATTAGAATAATGGGTTGAATAACAAAATGAAAACTTGTTTTCAACTGAATCTAGGGTTCTGTAAAAAAATAATTTAGCGATTTTCATACTTTTTATATTATTTCCAGCCATTATTTGAGACTTGAATTATAAATTTTGCCTTACAAAATCTCGGAAAATATAAAACAATTATAAACAATATTTTTTTTTAAAGCGAACATTCTTTAAAATTCTGGCAGTTTTTAGTATTTGTTAGTATAGAGATCGTTGTCTAACCACAGCTCAGATCCAACGACTCAGCGCCCTTTGTCTGCCTGTTTGCTCTTTGGCTGAATCCGCTCCTGTTCTATGCACACACCGCAGAGTAGTCGCATTGTCGCCACTTGCTGCAGTGTAGCCTTGAGTTGCCAGTTGCCAGTTCCAGAGACATATCTCTGTCCGAACTGCATCTAGCACTGCGTCGCAAGTGTTTACGGTTTACACTCATTTTCGTTTAAATTTGCATTTTAATTTAGTGTCTTACGTCTATTTCTGGTTCCGCCTTAATACCCTAACTGAAAGTTTTTCAGCTCAGTTGTAAATACTTTGAATTTAGAAAGAAGAGAGTGGACTCTCTATATTCAAATTCTCTATCACAACTTCTTTATTTTATCTCTTTGGCCATCCATTACCTACTTACCTACATATGTTTATATCCAGTGAATTTTCAACCTTTATCTAAGTGTCCCTTTATTTGTTTCTTTCTGTCTTTCTCTCTCCCTTCTTCTTCAATAATCAAATCAAATAAATTGTTAGGGCATTCAGACTTCGTTATCTCTCAAATGCTTAGCTCCTTCTTGCTAAAAACTCTGTTGGCACTTTTGTTCGCACATTGCACAATTCATGAAGTTGTCACCGACGACTTTGTCTCTGTTTTCGTTTCGTTTCAACTATTTTTGTTGCTTTTTCTTCCGGCTTTGCCGTTTTACAGCAATTTATGCACTGACCTGTTTTTACCTTTCCCCCTTTCCCTCTCCCACTTTATCGTCGTATCTTCGCCCATGGTGAGCATTGGGAGTCCAGCGTTTAATACTGATTGTTGTCTCTAATTAATTGTGTAGTTGATTTCTGCAATTGCAATTGCAATTCTGTTGTGTCATTTTATGCACTGATTTAATGACATTTCTGCATAGTTTACATAACGAACAAGAGTGGACACAGCATTAGAAAGTCTTGAAATAATAGACCAATACTATTTCGTGATTAATGAGGGAAGTAATACATTTTCCACTATTCTTAAATACCATTGACGTCGGGTAAAAATGAAACCAATTGAAAGATCTTGAAAATCTCGATACACTTATGTATTTGGATAGCTTGAAAAATTTAGTCAATTCAGTTAATGAAATATTTTCAACTAATCACATTAAAAGCATAAATAACTAAGTACTATGGAATTTAATACTTTACCTCGTAGCTCCAAAATTAAATTCCCTAGATTTCATTATTATTAAAATTTAATTTAATGCACATTAAGATCTCCAAGCTGTTCAAAATGGTTAAATATGACAACTTACTGTCACTGTTCATTAATAATTAAAGCCATTTTAAATAAGATTTCATAACTTAAATTTTAATAAAAATTAATGCATATTGTTGAAAAATATGCGACTTAGGCTTTGGCCACGCATTGAGCGATGAGCGACTGAGCGACTGAGCGATGCTCTCTCGAGCGACGTAAAATATTAAAACTTATGAGAGAGCATAGAAGTGGCCACGCAGCCGCTGAGCGACGAGCGAATTTCTTGAGCGTCAGAGCGACGTCGCTCAGCGCTAGAATTGGTTTTAATTTTTAGTGCATCGCTGAGCGACGAATTGCAAACAATGCAAAAAATCTAATTAATAATTGGTTTATCAATTGAGTTTTCAAATGACTTTATTGACATGCATAAATATTGCCAAAATCGATCTGGGTAATTTGGAAAGTTTCTAAATAAATGATGAAACTTGCCATAATCATCTCTTGTTTGGTTTATAGGATAAACACTAAATCTAAACTTTCTTAATATGTTCTTCAATTGGCTGTTTTTTCTAATTCGACTTTTGAAATTGCGTAGAACTTCTCTGAAAAAGTCATATTTACAACAAAACAACTCGAGCGATGTCGCTCAGTGCGTGGCCACCTCACTCAAAACGATCGCTCATTAACGTCGCTCGAGAGAGCATCGCTCAGTCGCTCAGTCGCTCATCGCTCAATGCGTGGCCAAAGCCTTATTCGACATTGCTAGTGCAAAAGCATTTGTCCATCACAAATAAATATACAAACATAAATGTGTAATATTTGTTCTCGTATTTACAATTGATGTTACTTGCGGCTAATTTAAATGCATTGGTTGCATTGCGTGCTTGTGGCAGAAAATGATAAACAATTTTCATTGTTTTATGAAAAGTTCGCATATCGAGCAAATGTGCTTAACATTAATTCAGCGTTTTTATGACACTTGCTCGTTTGCAGTGAACTCTTTCAATATGCTGACGATTAAATTTATTCATTTGCCATAATTTTGAGATCTTTTTTAATTACACACAAAGCATCGAGTGAATACATCTGCAAAGGACTATAAAAAATGGAACGTGTGCTAAAAAAATGTTGTAAAATGTCATTTGTTAAAAGCACAGTTTCCTTGCAATACATTTGGACATATTTATTGGATTTGTGGTATTTGTATATTGTTATAAATTGATTATGCAATCTGTAAATGAAATGGTTGACATTAACTGAGCTTTATGAACATTTGCTTCCGTTTTATATCGCAAATAAATCATAACAATAAACTGCATACCAACAAAAAATGTTGTGCAATTCTGAAATAGAATTCCAAACGGTTTGTAAACCGACTGGGTAACTAATTTAATGAATTCCATAGTTTATTCTTACGGATTGCCTTTTCAAAAAACCGAAAACTATATACCAACTTTGTGTTGTCTTACTTTGTGTTTATCTAGCAACTTGAAATTAGGTCTTCAGATATTTGCATAACCACAAGACAAGTTTTTAATTGACCCAATTGCAGCAAAGTTTGCTGCTGGATTTCTGTTAACCGCTTTATCTGTCCACTTGGCACGCACTTCTGTAATTATATCGAAATTCCGCAAAGGACAAAATAAAACAGAAAAAATGATAAAGAAGTGAACGTATTTCAAATGGAAAACGCACTTGAAACAAAGCAAACTGAAAACTCAAACTCAAACGCAAAACTTAAACAATTTTAAGCAACTGCAAAAAGTTGAGAAAACGCCGGCAAAACTTTTCGGTTTATCATTTTTATTCACATTTTTTTGTTTTGGTTTTTTTTTCTCCCCTTTCCCAGACTATGTCAGACAATGTCTTGTTGAAAAATTGCGCATATTTCCGTTTCCGTTACTATGTGTGTGTGTGTGTGGGTGAGTGTGTTAATATGTCTGTGTGTGAATGTTGAGCAAGAGTCCCAACCCCTCGCTCGACCTGTGCTTTAGTTTTGCAGCCAGACTTTGCCGTTGTCTGCGCATAAATTAACATAAAACTCGTTTTGCCGACAGACACCCAAATACATATAAACATACGCACACACACACACACACACATGCGTGTGTGTAAATTAAAAACCAAATGCAACATGGCATATGAATGAAACTTGACACATTGCAATTTTCAATGAAAAATTGCACAATTATTATTTTGTCTTGCAAATGAAGTATATATAAATTCATCATCATCATCACCTGCAGCATATTATCATCAGGGTAGTGCCATTTTTCGTATCTGAACTATGACCCAATGGAAAATCGTAATATACAGTCCCAATACCAATCCCAATCCCAGGGTTCATCATTCAGTGACAGCCAATTCATGCATGAATAGCTACGAGTACATCCAAATATATATCGTAGTATATCAATACGAGCTCGAATTTATACATATCTCTCTCCCTCTCTCTTTCCCTTTCTCTCCCTTTCTGTCTGACGTGTGCAAAACTTTTCATATTGATGAAATTTTCATTTGAGCTTTTCTTGTTTATTTTGTTTCTCAATAAAATTGTTGACAGCATTTGTAAAATTCTTATTATAAGCCAACACATTTTACATTTTGCCAACAACAATATATAGTACAATGTACACATGTATTTGGCCGATATGATATGCAAACTAGCGAGCTGTTCAATCAACATGGCTGACATTTATTGTAAAAACCTTTCAAACACATCTCGCAGCACACGGGACTATCCTCCAAATACCCTAAATTCCAGAATATTAAAGGTTATATTAAGTATGATGAATACAAGATAAAATTTCTTTCTCTTTTTTTCTTATAAAACCATTATTGCTTTTATACTTGCAACATTTATTTATTATTTAAAGCACATATATAACTAATTTAAAGAAATTCCATTCCCTAGCTTTATTCTCGTTATAGTTATGGAAAAGTTAAAAAAGAGAAATTAATTGATATTAAATATTTTTAAAATTAAAAAACTGATGAAAAAAATGTTTAGTGTACATTTTAAAATGCAGTCTAACTTAGTAATTAATTTATTACAAAATACTAAAAGTCAAAATCAAAATTGATTTGTACTAAATTACAGGGTATCTGCAGCGTAGACTATGTCTGCGGCACCAATACAGTTAGTTCATTTTGCCAGCCATTGCAGTGTAAATTTTTTGTCAATATGTGGCATATATTCCGGCGACACGACGACTGATTGCGTATACGTAATGTGACAGATGTGGAAAAATGTTGCGTATACGTCATGTGTGCCCATACATACAAAAATAGTTGATAGTCGAGAGTCAGCAGTGGGGCTCCTGCCAGACAGATGTGATTTTTAATTTTACAATTTTTGTCATTTACGTTTGCATTTATATTAGATTTTACAAGGCCAAAGTTGCCCCACCTCCACTTCTCTCAGGTGGCGCGTTGCCGGGTCAATGGAGACTGACAAACCGAACAGGTCGAGCACCTGCTTGTTGCAAGCGTGACAAATGGGATTTGCTTCAAACATTTCATTTGTTTGCATGTGTGTGTGTGTGTGTGTTGCATGTTGCAACATATTCTACACTCGTTCATATGCCAGCCACGCTCCACGAGGGAACTGAGTCAGGTAATCTAACCAGGCAAAGTAACGAACATTTCTCAGAGCACACGTAGAGCGAGAGTTGCAGATAGCACTTTGGGTCTTTGGCCAGAACTGTGAGCTTAGTTGGCAGTTCAGCTTAAATGTTGACTGTGCCTCATAAATTCTCTGGCAACTTCATTTTCCAAATGGTCAGACTGTCTAAACTTGAATTTTAAGCCAATTTGGCCCTAAGCTTGGGCGTCTGCACTAATTAAAACATAAAATTTGCAGAATGTCTCAATTCGAAACTCTAAAAGAAGTGAAGTAAAAAGGGACAGAGAGCGTGAGTGAAAAGAGATAGTCGTTGGTTGCTTGTGGCATTTTGGGGCAACATCATTAATTGCAACAGCATCGCCGCTGACAAAAAAGACTGACAAACTGCGCTCCAATCAGTTTGCAACGCCATCTCACTTGACAGCCGCTGGCAAATGGTTGTCACAAAATGTTGTTTAAGCCGCAAAAACAACAACAACAACGACAGCCACAACAACAACAGAAGGGACAACAATGACGTCGGCGACAGCATCAACTTGGCGCCATCAAATTAATTTTAATAATGATGACGTTTATTAAATGAAAGTAATCATAATTATATTTCACAGACTTGCCCCACAAAATGAAGCAAAATTTGTTCCAAAAATTAATTAAACTTTAATAGCCAGCCCCTTCTTTTTCCTTATTTATTTATATGTTTATAAGCGATAAGTAACCTAATAATGCGAAATTTAATAATAAAATCAAGCGAAAGAAAGTTGTAACAAAAATTCCAGGCAAAACTTCTGCTTTCAAACAATAAGCGAAAATATAAAACAGCGCATAAAACTGAGAATTTGTTTAATTCAAAGGATGTTATGAGAGCTGCTTCAATAACAACTCTTTGGGCCATCGGCTGTGCCTTTAAAATTGCTTTTAAAAAGCTCATTAAATGCGCATCAAGTGGCCATGGAGAGCTGTTAATTGTGCTAATTTGTTACAGCTGCTTTTTGTATAGAATCGGTGTAAATTCAATAAACATTTGAAGCTTTTAACTGAAAGCAAATTGCAATTTCATTTTTGTCGATGGTCCTCTAGAGTCACTTGAAGCTGTATAAATTGCTGTTGCTGTTTTTAAAGTGTCAATAGAGGATCAACTATGATAAAGCTACATATGTAAATATGTCCCAAATGTGACAGTGGAAAATTTAATTTGCTTTACAAAGTCAAATATTGTGAAATCGTTTGAGTCAAAGACAGTTATGACTGTCACTTGCAGTTGCAGTTTAATTTTATTTATTTTATTTACAATTCTTTAATGCACAGGGCTTTGATTTTAATATACTTCATTACACTTTCAATTTCGATTAGCTTCAAATATTAAACAAATCATAATAATAATAATAATAATAGTCGAATTCAAGCAAAATTTACTCAACATTTGTTGTCCACACACACTCACACATATATATTACACACACTCTGTTGGTTCAAGATTCCCAGCTTATTCTCTTTGGCTCCATCTTCATCTTCGACTCCATCTCCATCATTATTCCGTTTACAATGAGTCGTAAACTAAACTCAAGTAAAGCGGCTGCCGTTTGACTTTTGTGTGTGCGCCTATTTGACTTTGGCTTAAAGGCAGAGGCAGAGGCAGAGGCTTGGCTCTTGCCGTTTTGGTAACAAATCGCAGCTGGAGAGACGTCAAGACGGCAAGAACAATGGCCGGCGATAAATGGCAAAAGCGCAATAACATTAACCGTTAGAGGCAGCGCTGCCAGCGTCAACGACAGCGTCAACGCCAGCTGCAGGCCAAAAATGCGGCATTTGACCCAATTCTCGCACAGCAACAAAACCAACAACATCGCGACGCGACGCGTCGTCCCAAAGTCTCCAACTCTTTCAACGGGCTTTGGGGCCAGATTCAATCGTCTGCGTCATTGGAAACCGAGGCAGTAATGTGGTGGACTGACTCCGAAGGGGGCAAACGGGCCAAGAGTGCCAACTTTGTCTGCTGCCTTTTCCCTATTTGGCTCACACACACACAGATACGCACACATACTAACACGCACTGTTTGCCCAGCCAGGCATGTGTTGGTCTGTCTCTTAAGCACCCAAGCATTCACTTATCTCTGTGTGAGTGTTAGTTGTCTATGTGTGTGTGTTAGTTGTGTGTATTTGTGCCAAGCCACTGACGTAATTTTCCTGAACGTCTCCAAATGCATTTCCAGTTAGAGATGAGAGCGTGATTTTATGCTGAATTAGGCAGTACTTAAGTAAGATTATAATGGAATTTAAATTAACAAAGATCTTGAAAAACACCGAGTATATGGAAATGTTTATGTATAAATTAAAATTAAATTTCTTTATTAATTTTCAATAATTTGACTTAACCATTTATATTATAATTTTTATTTCAAAATAAGATTAAAAATAGACAATTAACAGCTTAATAATGAAACCAAAATTTAGATTAATATTTAGAGTATGTTTTATCTAATGGTATTTAAAATAAAAAAAAATGCTGAAAGTCGAGCTGATATAAGACTAAATATTCATTATAAAATACTATAATAATACAATACATTTTTAAGTAAGTAATTAAATCGTAAATAAATATGGAAGCAAAAACTGAATTTAGAATTATATTAAAGCTTAACAATTAATTCCATTGATCAATTAATTATTACATCTAGCTGACTCAGAGACATATGTATGTAAAAGGCGTATAAGATTTAGAGCTATCTTTTTATGAGATGGATATAAAAACTACTAACAACGGACATTAACTTACTGATTTTGAGTGCTGCCTTAAAAATTTTGTTAGTAATACTATATATGGAAAAAATATAGAAAAAAAATCGAATAAATTAAAATATGTCATTAAGCTCTCATTTTTAGTTGATAAATGGAACTCTTAACTTCATAGAAAGTTAATAAAGATATTGTGATAGATAGTATCTGTTTTTGGTAAGTGCTCAACTCTAGAACCATTTTTCTCAGTTGGCATTTCTGACCACAGTCAATCGCGCGTTGTCCGTAACTTTGCACAAATGTTTGTGTGTGTTGTGCTGTGTAGTGTATGTATGTGTGTGTATATGTGTATATTGTGTGTGTGCATGTTTTGATGCGATTTTGTTAGCAGTTGTTTTCCAATTGAATTTCCAATTCTGTTGTCCATCGCAACTTTTTCAATTGGAGGTTTCAACTTTAAGTTAGCAACGCGCACTTTACGCTTGCCAATTTAATTAGCCATTACGAAAAAAAAAATTCCACAAAAAATGAGTCTGTGTCTCCTTGGAGAATTGGTTATGGCGCAGAAATTTTCATAAATATTTCTTTCCAACGCCCTGGCATAAATACTATATACCCTGCACTCGTAAATGCAAAATGAGTATAACAAAGTTGTGCAATGTGTATTAAAATTAATGTCGACAAGGAATATGACTCTAGAAACTTTCCATTTATCTGTTTTTAAAGTGAAATCATAAAAATCAAATGAAAACTAGAAAGATTAAAGCTTATTGAGTATTCTCAATAAACCATTACTTTAAATGTTCTCAATAAAATATTCATAAATTTAGTTTAAATAAATGCTTAAAATGAAAAAATCAGAAAGACGGAAAACTCAGAGTAAATCACTTGAATCAACTGAATGCAACAATTTTAACAGGGTAATCCTCAGTCGACTCTCGATTATTGCACTCTTCTTATCATTCAATTTTTTATTATTTATTTTCTTGTTGTTGCTGCGCTTGTTGTAATTTATGGGGCAATGTTGTAAATTTTACGCAGATTTCTTCAGTGGAGGCTTCAGCTCAGCCTCGTGCTCGTATGAGTGAGTTTTGCTCATCATCATTTGCTCGTCGTGCCTGCCACTTAACACCTTTTGGCAGCAGCTGCCACTCCCAGGCAATGTTAATAAATGCCCCTCCCAACTCCCCTTCCCGCCATCATCATCATCATCTCTCATCTCAGCAAGCAGCGAGTTGATCAGCGAAAACCGAAAACAGAAAGAAAAAGAGAAAAAGAAAACATGCAACGACTTAAAGTTTGCATCGTTTTCTGCTTTCGCCCTTTTGCGGGGTATTAAAAAGTTTTTAAAGCCGTTTATTCCGAATTTAAGCATACCGGAAGAGTGTGTTCCAGTATTTTTTCGGCAATGCGTTTTCTCAGCTTGTTTGTTCTTAAATATCGCCGGAAAATACACAGCTTATAATAATGATATCAATAATCCAATTTTGGCAGCTTGATTTCAGTTGTGCGAAACTTAAAAACAAGACTTTAAGCGCTATAAAGTTAATGGAATATAAAAGAGAAGGCGAGAATTGCATTTATTCATTTTAAAATATAGCTGACAGTTTCATTTTAGCAATTCACAAAAATCTTAATGAAATTTACTGAATGCCATAAACTCGCATGAAGCATGACAGTTTCCGAGCAAATAACTTTTGAAGTTCAATATATTTAAGTATTTCAGAGAAACAGACTTAATTTTGAAGCTCTACTCTCCACACTTTAAAACTGAATATTAAAGTCGGACAGCAATTATTTCCATTGAAATTCCCGGTTTTAGTCAGTGTCATTAGCCATTTAACTCCTGTCTTCGTAAATGACAGCTAAAACATATTCAAATATATAGGTAGATATTTCATTAGACGAATCTATGACTCACAAATTGTCGTTAATTAACTGAAAACAGATGCTTTAAGTTAAAGCAGGTCAGTTGCTCAAGCGGATGTTGTGAACAAATTAATTTTGAATTTTTAAATGCCAAGCCTTATAAGATTTTTCAAATTCATTGATTCAGATGCGGGCGTAAACTCATAAGTATTTAGATAACCCACACAATATTATGTATACGCAATGTGTCACACACATACACACAAGAAGACAAGGCTAATTGCAGGCAAACAATTGGCATCTTCAATTACACCCATTTGCAAACACTTTGCTCTTGGCTCAAGACAAGTTATTCAACCTTGTTGAGTATTTTACGAAATTCGTTAATTCGTAAATTACGGGTGTACTCGTATCACCCATGAGTGTTTACCTGCACTCATACAACCAAATTTGTAGTAAGCTGCTTAAAATTGAGCTTTGGGCTTTTGGGTCTTAGGTTTTAGGCTGACAAGCCCCAAAATGCGACAACGAGTTACAACTTCTCCCCATCCAAAAACTTCGTAACTCTCAACTCAACTCTGACACCATAAAAAAGTATGCAATTTGTAGTAGTCGTTGTTGTTGTTGCTCTTTGGCACGTTTTAATCATAATTTGAGTTGGTTTTTTATGGTTTTTTACAGCTCTTTTGTTTGGTTTACTTTTAATTATTGAGTTGTGAAACTTATAATCTGAGTTCAGTTCAGTTTTTTGTTGCTTTTTCTCCCTTTTTATGATGAATATGCAAATTTGTGCGCTATTCCCACACTTAGTTTTAAATGCGGCTTTGTTGAAATAAAATCAAAAGTTTTGATCTTTGCAGTAGAAGTTTTAACACTCTAAGAGATGGTTAATATAGCAACTACATATCTGTATTCATGCCGATATTTGGCCATAAACGTAAACTATTTTAGGAAATTGTTCCAATAACAATGCAATTATTTTAATAAAGTTTAATAAAGTATTTGACACTTAGAAGATAGCTTTGAACTTAATTTAGACGAAATCAGCAAATCATATTAAAAACAGTTTTAAAATATAAAATTTTTCTTTTAATTCTACAACATATTAAATATTTATACGAAATGTTTTTATTGTAATGGATTATAACAGTCTTTAGACAGATCCTTCTGTTCCAAATTACATTCATTTCAAAAGGGACTCAACAGATATATTTGTTCAGCTCTTAGATATTTTTATAGACTTCTTTCTGCTTTTCCTTCCTAGGAATCTGATATGCATTCTTTAAAGCCATTCATCATTTATGGTATAATACTTTTTGCAATGATATAAAAACACACATTTTCTCTCCATTTATTTTATTCATTTTTTCATTGAGAAAAAAGCCACAGAACTCTTCATTTGATGCAATTAGAGTTTTGAGAGAGAAAGTTTGAAGTAGTAGAAAAAAGAAAAGAATAGAAAGGACTTTAGCTAGGATTTGGCAGTTTGCGCTATGAACTGAATAATTCATGTGCATCAAAATTAAAATCCTGCTAACTTCATTTCATAGTTCGTGAAAGAGTTTTGTGTTAACCAATACGAATCTTGTGGCTGCATCTTTCATTCATTTTCATGATTTTTATTTCATTTCATTTCATTTTTATTCACAGCTACTTTTCAATTCGCAGCCACATATACAGTTCAATAGAAATAGAAAATCTCAACAAGTCTTGCAGTTTCTTTCTCCCTTTCTCCCCGTTATTCCTTCCGTATTTCCTCTCGGTATGTCTGCTATAATTCAATTTTCTGTGCGAATAAAAAAAATATAAAAGAGCTTTCATTAAAATTCAACTGCATCAGCAAAATTGTAGCACTGGCCACATACACCACACACAACACACACACACCACAAACACATATTTACAATATATAGGTACCACAAAACCACTAGCAAATCAATTGGAAAAGAGCTTCCCCATTCAGCGGCCATTTCATGCCAAATTGATTGTAAGAATTTAATTAAATTTTTTTTTTATATATTATTGAAATCGACGACATTTTACATACTAGTATATTTGCCCACTCACACATATATACATACTTTATACGTTTATATTCATATTTTTAGACTGTGTGCGCATTTTATTTCTGATTTGCCAAGGATAACCATTTGCAGACACTGTGCTGCAACTGTGAATCCACTGAATATTTCAGAGTATGTTTTTTTATAGCTTATTGGTTTGAATTTAAATCTGTGAATTAAAGGTAGCTGAATCGTGTTGATTCATTGACTCATTGACAACTTAAATCAATCTAAGCGAAAACTTTTGAGACCCTTGATTTAATTAAGTATTGAGTATGATAAATTTTACTCTCTTAAAGAGCTTTTTATAATACTTGATGTAGTATTTAGCAGCTTTAACTATCCAAAGCCAATTGTTTGATTAAGTTACAGCTTGTTTAAGAAAGATGATTTTCAAATTTAAGTTCTTTTTCTTAAAATGTGAATCAGCTTAAAGCTTATCAAGTTCATTGTTTGCGTAAGTCTAGATTGAAATCGTTTCTAAGCCACACACAAGTGACTGTCAAATTTGTGTTAGGCCAGCTTAAAATGGGCCCAAATATAGTAAGCATGTCAGTAAGAAAATATTGTTTACTTAAAGAAATTGCGCTCAGTGTAAATGACTTTTTAAAGGATTATTATTAACATTGTGGCTCGTTGCCGAATGCTGTGCAAATGCTATAAATACAAAGCACGACTGCGAGTACGAGTAGTTGAAATTCCTACTCATACTTAGACTCATACTCATCCTCATCCTCATACTAGGAGTATTTTTACACTTTTGCATTTTGGGGCGAGGTAAGCGGAAGTTTTTGTTGCATGAGTTTCCCTTAGTTGGTCTGTTGTGGCAGGTCGACTGTCTGCCTCCAAACTCGGCACAACGACTGCGGCATGTACACAAAACAATTATAGCCCGTGGGTAATTTAGTGTCGGAACATTTACGAGTATCAGTAAAAGGCGCAAAAATAAAAGTAGGAAAGAGTAGAAATTTTTTGTGTGTTGGCCAAGAGGCAAAAATGTTCCTTTACCAACAAGCAGCAACAAGCAACAACAAACAACAACAACAACAACAACAACTACGGCAACAGCAACGAGAGCGCTTAAAATAATTTCAGTTAAACATGGCCCACAATTTGCTTACCAAACCAAGTGTTAGTTGGGCTTTTTGGGTGGAATCGTTGAGGCGCCTTCGGCAAAGTCTTGCTTACCACTTGGAATGTGGGCAATTTTCATGTCTCAAGTTTTCAGAGCGTTCGCTGCCTTGTTGGCTGTCATTCAAGTGCAACTTACAGTAGATGGCTAAAATATTTGCCTGCAAATGGCTTTAAGTGCCGTGTGATTATACGTTTAGATGTGGTTGTCTGGTGTCTACTTACAAATGAAATTGATGATAGGAAACTTCACTAAGACTCTCGACATCTTGGCATATTAATAATTTTATTGCTTTTATAATAAAACTTAAAGTTAACAAAAGCACCAATAAAAAGCAAAGATTATTATAATATAGATTATCAATGAATACGTTGGTTATGGAATCAGTTCACTTTATTGTATATCCTTCTCTCTTCTCTAGTTATTCATACAAATGTTGTGCTCTCTGTGAAGGCACCGCAAAGTCTCAACTTATCTCCGGTGACAATTGCTCTCATGAACTGTGGTCCCAGATAGAGTCCTTTTTCGGTGGCCTTTGTATCGCCGTCGAGTCGTATAACATAATCCTTGCTGATCAAACGATTAGATATATCCTGTTGTAACTTGGGACTCAGAATATCATATAAACTGGCTCCTCCGGACACAATATCACTCGTTGCCGCCTGCTTCTTGTTGACAATGGTGCAACAGTTTTCATTTTTAAGTATCTCGTCAAACTGTCGCTTGACTTGAGACTGGTTACTGCGTTTTGGATATCCAGCCAGTCTCTCAAAGCACTTGAACTGATAGAAGCGGCGCTCCAGTTCGGCGAGATTGGAGATAAAAGCTTCCACATTGGGAACTTCATTGGACTGAGCACGTGAGAGGCGACATAATTCATTCAAGAGCTCTTCGATTCGGTCGCTGAAAATGTCCTCGACATGGGCATTGCTGTAGATGTCCTGTAAAGATAGACAAATCAAAATTAATCAGCAGATCGATTGGTAAACTCTTTATAATCAATATTTAAATAATTTAAATGAAATTTTGCAGTCATCTTTAATAATTAAAATTAATAAATGAACTAAAGCTGATTGTAAAAATTAATTCATAGTGAAAAGAGTTACTGTCCACACTTACAATTAGTTTAAGAATTGCCGTATGCAGAGTTGGCATCACAGTCAGCGCATAGATCTCGCTCATGTTTCTCGTCTCCAGATAGTGCAGCACCTTCAATGCCTCATTTGTGTCATCGAAGAGTCGTCGCTGTCTTGCCACAGGCACTGCCTGAGCCTGTTGCCACACCTTCTGCCAAGTATTTCCCTCGGTTGTCATGCGCACACTCAACTGATGTGTAGTTTGTCCACTCTCTGCATAAATATTCTCATGAATCAGCTGTTTATTTATATTTATATTTATGCTTACCACACTGGACTTCTTCCCAATCTTTTGGGCTATACCAACGTATAAAGTCCTCCATTTTGCCCCTTGGATTTGCCGCCTTGAATGCCTCCATGTCGGACAGTAAAGAAGTGCACATCATTTGAGTGCTCAAACCTGAACCGGGTCCCAGTTGTAGCATAACCTCAGCATCATCATGCAGCTGATCCTCTGTCTTGGGCACCGGCTCTTGGGTTTCGGGTATATAGAGGAACTCCTCGGGTTCGTCAAGCAAATGTTGTTCTCCCAAACGTTTCATTCGACCCTCGGGCTTCAGACTCAACACAGTTCTGCTTGGTGAGCCGCCGGAGGATGTTGGCTCATCGCAGTCATAGAATTCGCCATCGTCATCCTCTTCATCGTCATCTTCTTCGCTCAGTTGCTGCTGCTGTTGTTGTTGTATTTTTCGTTTTCCAAGTGCCTCGCGTTGCACTCGACGCTCCACACAGACGTTGAGCATCTGCAGCTTCTGGTGCAACAGGCAAGTGCGTGTGTCCGGAAAACCAGGCGCGATCCTGTCAAAAGGATGAAAAGCGAGAGTTAGATTAAAAAATCTGCATCATCTGTTGGCAAAAAATGCCATCAAATTTAAGGTAAACAATTTATAAATTAAACTTATTTTTTAAAAATTAAACAAAGACGACTAGGTGAAGATTTATTGATAACTGTTGGGTGCCCTAATATCCTCTTATTTTTTATATGTATCAGAACTCAAATTTAAGGTGTATGTAAAACAAAGACACCTTAAATTTGAGTCCTGATGTGTCTGAGTAGTAACGACATAGAATAACACTAGCTTGGCATAAATAAAATTAACAGTTCTTATTTATAAACATGTGCTTATTAATATCAAGAGTTTTTGGTGCGTCTTTTGATTAGTTTTTCAATTTTTTTGCTTTAAACACTTTTGATAAGTTCTCCGCAATATTACGCTATTTCAAAGCTAATAAATATATCTATTGATCACTTTAAATTAAATTTTAATGATTATTTATGATGTCATATCTTATTTAAAATTAACTACTAAGCTACTTTTATAATAGTTTAAATTTATTTGTATATAAATTGACGATAAACAAGACGTGAACATGATAAATCCAACTTTAGACGTGCTGAAATCTGTTTATCTGAGATTTGATGAGCGTATAATACTAAGGATTGCCAACTGTAATAGCTACAATAAAAAATGTTGCGACTCTACTCTTTTTTTCGATTCTAAGCCCAGCCCTAAGCTCCGAAGAAGACAGAGCCCGTCTCAGAGCCATCAACAAAGTAGCAATAAAACCTGACATCGCGGCGTGCAAACAAAGAAGAATGCCATCAGCTGTCAGTCGAGCTACAAGTATGTGTGTATATATTTAAATATATATGTGTATATATGCTGGATCCATGACACGCACTGACAGAAGACACTCCGCGGTTGGTTGTCATAGTTGTTGGGACCCTTTCCAAGCATTTTGGTATTCACAGTGGTCGCTTTGTTGTGCGTGGTTCGTTCTGTTGTTTGTTGTGCATTGCAAATGAGCAAAGTGCTAACAAGCTGCTCCCGTGACTCATCGACCAAGAGTTTATTGAACCACAAGTTCAGTTATATGTCTTCTCTGTTGCATGCATACAGTCAGCTTAAGAAAGGGGGACAGGAACTGACTTATTTGGCCAAAACACTGGCGTATGTTTAAGCCAAGCCAAGATGTGAAGTTGCTGCCCTTTTTTGCATTTGCATAAACTTCGCTTATGAGTTTCGTGCAGCAGCTGCTTAAAAGCTTTTTAAGCCAACCTAAAACCCAATTGGCCAAGTTCCTCCTTGCTGATGACCACAATGAGGCTAGTTTCAGCTGCTGTCCAGTTTAAGATCAAGTGCCCTGCACATCATTAAACTCAGCCTCATCCTCATCATCCGCCTTCCAAAAATAAACTAGCCGAATATATGACCAAACGTTACGTTTTATTTTGTGGCCAAGACACACACAAACACACATACACAACAATTTGTTTTTTGGCCCATTTTGGCCAAGTCACTTTATAGTTATATTTATTTCGAGTGCGGCAGAGATAAAGCCATTGGATAAACACAACAGCCGGAAATGGCTTAGCTCTTAAAGCCACAACACTGTTAATACAGACAGAACAGAGAGAGAGAGAGAGAGAGAGAGAGAGAGAGGAGAGCGAAGGATAGAGAATAAAAGGGAAAAAGAGTGTTTGTATCCGAAAGTGTTGCAAACAATATTAAATTCAGCTTGAATTTGTTTCGGTTATAATATTGCAAATTGATTGTTATAGACAGATATATATTATCTAAATTTCATCTAAACTGATTCAAATAAAAACTAATTTATTTGGTTTATTTCAGTATTTAGTAAAATTGATTTATTTGATTATTACAGACAGATATATATATTATCTTAATTTCATCTAAACTGATTCAAATAAATACTGACTTGCTTGGTTTATTTAAGGATTTAGTGAAATTGATTTCAGTGAGGATTTAATGAATACTTATCTGAGCTAAACTATTTAAACTCATTCAATCGGAATAAATTGTCTTTTAAAACAAAACAATTGATTAAAATGAAAACAAATTCGTATCTGTATGAACGTCAGAGGAGAGTTCGATAAGAGCTTAACTTGGGTTTGTTTACACAAATATTTAAGAACTTTCTAGATTTCTAAAATGCAATTTGATTTAGAGTATTAATTTTGCAGATAATTAAGGTACAGGTAGCTTATTTATATTGCCTCAACCTAATCTAAGGAATTCAAATGCAAATAGAAAGAGAGTGAAATATGTAATAATAATAATACTATAGATACTATCGAATTCCCTTCACTAGTTGTTAGAATTATAGTAATCAAGATGACGTTGTTTTCTTTAGGTTAAACCTGAGCATATCATCTATTCGGCTGACTTGGAAGTGATTTATCAATGGGCCAAAAAATATATAGTATTATTATAGCCAAGTCAGAACATCTGCACAATATACGAGTGGTATTATTTTCGGCAGTAATCTAATCAGTTATCGTTAGGAATTTCCTTCAACACGCTGTTTAATAATGCAGACAAGTTTCAATTGGGTTTATCAGGCAACAAATAGGGCTTTAAATAGATGCCTTGGTGAAATGTTTTCGATTAGTTTGAAGTCATTTCCCAAAGCGAACACAACGCAAAATGCAAGGTGGGTCTACTGGAAATACTTCTAGAATCTCTAGGATCAGCTATAAACTAGAGTATTAAAAATTTGTTACAGGAAGCAGTTCCTTCTGCCTGTTGGCCCTCTTGGTCTTGGCCATCTGTGGCTTGAGCAAAGCACGAGTGGATGACATCTGTATGATATTTCCCGAGGGTACGGTGATCAGGGATCCCGAGTCCTGCAGTCGCTCGATAACATGTGTCAACTCGAAGAGTACCTACACTACCTGCACGGGATCCACACCATTTTTCAACAAGGACACGCTGAAGTGTGTGAAGACTCTGGACGGGGCCGATGATTGTGGAGTGTCCTGTGCCAATCGAGCGAGTCAATTTATAAACGATCCCAAGTCCTGTTTCGGCTATTATTTCTGTGCCGACGAGGAGACTCCACTTTATGGCACCTGCGGTGAAAATCAGCACTTTAATAACGTGACCCAAACGTGCGTCTGGACGTACGCATCGGATTGCAGGGCTAGTGAATTTGATTACTGCAGCATTATAAAGAACGGAGTGAACTTTGACAATGCCCAGGGCTGCAATCGCTACCATGTGTGCACCAAGGGAGTCTTGGAGGACAAAACCTGCAAGACGGGCTATTATGAGGCCAGTTCGGGCAAATGCATTGACAAGAACCTGGTCTACTGCGACGCCCATCCGTACCCGAAGGACGTCTGCGGTACGGTAAAGAAGCCCCTGAAGAACGCCTATGTCTCGGATGGTGCCACCTGTCAGGGCTATTTCTTCTGTGCCCAACAGCTCGATGGCACTCCAGACCCGAGTCCCGTGTGGGGCAAATGCGGCAACGATTTGTTCTTCGACAAGAGCAGTCAGACCTGCCGTCCTCCCACCAAGGTTGCCTGCGCTGAGGATCGTTGTCAGGGTCGCACCATCCCCTTTGTCCTCAGCTCGAAAAAGGGATGTCGCCATTATTTGCGCTGCAAGGATGGACGCACCATTGATGAGAAGTCCTGTGGCAACTTATTTTTCGACGAGGAAAATGCCATCTGTGTGGCTGATATATTAAAATATGATGCCTGCAAGTAATTTTAGCAGATTGATCATAGATCATAACTTATAGATTGTATATATATTCTACAGAGCCTCCTATGGATTTCTCATTTTATTAATAAATTACTTATATTTTTTAACAACATTGCGTTTGATTAACATCTTTATTGTTGGCTTGTTACTTATTTCTTTCTTCCATTGTTTTATTTTATCGTAAATTTAAGACGTGACTGCTACAACAAATCGAAACAATTTGTGCCACCTGAAGATTATGTTATCATCCTTTAACGATCCAAGCAATAAGCTATCATAAATTAATTGTTAACTTGCCAAAAATTGTTATCAAGCAAATCAAAAGCGTCACAAAAAAGTAATTGTAAAAAAAGCAACTGCTTGTTGTTAATTATTTATAGATCAATTAATTAGTTGCTTATTACTGAAATGATTGCTTGGCACTGCGAAGCACTTATCAGTCGGGTGAAAAAAAATATTGCCTTGAACACAATATTTTTCCACGGGAGCTTAGCTGATATGGTATATGAGCTTATGGGCGAGAGAGATGGATAGAGAAAGAAAGAAACAGAAATAAATAGTTAGATATTAGTGAGTAATTTTTCATGTATTAATAATTCAGTTTATCAACAATCTGTCAACTCCTGCAATCACTTCAAAGGTCTTGCACCTGTTTAGAATCTTGTCAAGTTTCAAATTAGAAGCCCTGTCAAAATCCACTTGGCAAAACATGAATGGTTTCTATCTGCAGCTCAAGCTCAAGTAAATTTCATATACCTTTTCAATCTTAATACTAGCGATGACCTGAAAAATTCATTTAATCAAAAGTCCACACACACACACACCTGCAAACTTTTCAATTGGCAACTTTTCGTCAAAAAATAACTTTGCTTCTTTGCTTGACACCTCAAAATTCGAATCCACTTAAATGCTTAACCGAATTAACATGCGGTCTCCCAGCCACGCCCACAATGCGGCCTGCCCAAAAAAAGTGTGCCAACTTCACGGCCTTTGTTAAATAAAGCTTCAATTAAATCTCATTTTAAGTGAGGTCGACGTGCGGCCCTAAGTTTAAAATTGTTTGTAAGCTTCCCAAAAATAGATGCGAATAAAAAAAAATAGAATAAAACAAAATGAAAAAAGAAAAAAAAATAGTGTTGCTTCGGACCACCGTCCATTGTCTAAAAATGCAAATTTGGCAATAGCCATCCCACAAAAAAAAAAACAAAAAACTAATTCAGAAACACAGACAAAAGTGAATAATTATGAGGCCCAACAACAACAAAACATTTACACCTTCAATTGAGCTGAGAAAAAGTGTGGCAGTTGCGCAGTTTCTTATGCCCTGTAATTAAAAAGAATAGGGTAAGGGAAAGTAATAGTAGTCTAGTATTAAGACATATAGTATTTACATATTTTTGTAATATGAATTTATAGAAATCAGTAAATTCTGAAGATGTTCTTATAGTCGAACAGATAATACGAAAGTAATGCTAGAAAAAAGGGCATTCTCTTTACTATTAAAACATCAACTATATTTTGATTTGCCTTTTTATTTCTTCAAGAAAGGGTATCTCCGAGTCGAGCTCTTTTGCTTATCTTATCAGATTTCAGTCCTACTTCTGAACTTTGCTGCACAACTGTACTTTGATTCGTTTTTCCATTTATTCACTACTTTCTGTCTTGCAATTTTCGCACTTTTCGCGCATTAAAAATTTTTAGTGATGCAATTAATACGACGAGCTGGTGGAAAACTGCAAGTAAAATGGTTGCAAGAATTTTTTAATTAAATTTGTGGCCGGACAGCTGAGTGAGAAATGTGCATGGTGTTGTCGGTGGGACGACGCGAAGTGACGGGAAGGAGCCAAAACAAAAGGGAATCCGCGTGGAATGCACACTCGAGTGCAAAATATTTTGTAGACCACGTAATGCAATTTAGAGTTGAACAAAACATAAGGAAATGCACAAATGAAATAGAAAAGAAGTGAGAGATAAAAACTAAATTGAATGAAAGAAAAAACGAACTAAAAACTAAACGCAAATCGCATGAAACATTAAGTCAAGCGTAGCGACATTTTAAGCCGCAGGGCAGGAAAATTAGCAAAAGCTAAAGAAAAACGAAATGAAATAAATTACTGAGTGACTATCAATCAAAAGACAAAAATTGCTGTTGATGTTGATTATTACGAGGGAGCGAAGCGTGCAGCTTAATTTATTTAATAATTTTGTTTTATTTGTGGCTTTTGTTATAGAAAACGAATCGATGAAGCGTTTGATTATTATTTGTGAATAAAGAGGGCGAAGAGGAGACAAAGACACAGAGGGGAGAAGTGGCTTGAATAATTTGAAAATTTACTTTTACTTTTGCATTTAAATAATGCACCTAAATTGAAAGTGTTTGCAACAGTTGCAATATTGCATTGTATAAGAAAAACAAAATCGAAAAATATATTAAAGATTCATTGAACTTTTTGACGTAATTTGGAGTGATGAATTAATTAAATAATTTATAATTTAATATTTCGAAATACAATTACTCAAGATTTGAATTAAATAAAATTTTATTTTCAATTTTAATTTAATTGAATGTCAGAACGCGAAAGATATATTTAATTGATTCAATTTAAAATAATTCCTGCGAGCAGTACAATTAAATAAATTTAATTTTATTGAACGAATAATAAATAAATTAATAAATAAATTAAATTAAATAATTAAAAATAAATAAAATAAATTGTAAGTTAATATTTTGAAATACAATTACTCAAGTTTTGAATTTAATTAAATTTTATTTTCAATTTTAATTTAATTGAATAACAGAAAATGCAAAATTTAATTGATTTAATCTGAAATTCTAATTCCGGCGATCAGTAAAATCGGGTGCAACCTTTGTTTGTAGGATTAATATTTGATATATTTGCATTGTCAGTCAAGCATTGACCTTTTGCTACGCACAACGCGGCGTATGCGTAACACATTTATTCAGAGTACATTCAACCCTGCCATTGTGCCAGAGGAAAACAATAGAAATCTCTCGCAGCTCGCTCGAAAATAGAGAGACACCGCGAAAACAAAAGTTGGGCGCATCAAAACCGAGTGTCGCCATAATTCATGATTATGCAAAAAGGTCAACAGCTTTGACTGTTGACTGGGGCAGCGACTTTGCCACTTTGCCACTTTCCCAGATTGCCACGTTGAAGGAAGGTTTCTCTAGTCCATTTTTTATTTTATTTTTTTTATGACGCGCCTGTCGCGCTGGCAAATTAAATTAAATGCTCACCCCTTTGCCTCGTCCCAATTTTGTTGCAGCTTAAAAAGGATGCAGGATTTATTGTGCCTCCATTTCGGTGCTCTTTTTTTTTGTTTGCATTTTTTATGCTCCTTTTTTATGGCAGCAGAGCTGGACGCTCGTTGGCTTGACAGACTCGTTCTGACCATGGCAGACAGGCAAATTAATCAAACTAAACTGCCAAAGGATCAACAAGAGAATGATAAGGATAAGGAGCAGGAGCAGGGGACAGGGAAAATAGGACACACTCTCTTCACGCACAGTTTGTTGTTTAACGAGCATGAAAATGAAATTGAAAGTAACGGGACAACTGATTGATAAAGCTATTCGTCTGTCAAGGGAGCGGACACTTCTTAGTAATCCTCAAGTCCTTTTGGCCCTTTCCTTGACCAAATAAGCGCAGCCATTGAGCAATCTCAGTATTAATTTTATAATTTATGGCAATCGACTCTAATCTACCTTTATTCTCTCTTCCGTTTATAGCTCTATGCCGGCACCAAGATGAGACATAGCAATCACATAGCGACCACGCCCACAAAACGACAGCTCCTGCAGCTGCCAACGCTGCTCCTGCTGCTCGCGTGCAGCGGCAGCATCGAAGGACAATGTCCCTGGCAGCGGGATGTGCCCGATCTGCAGACGAGCTGCATCTGCGCCTACAACCTGGGACGGGAGCTGAGCGTGCAATGTGATCAGGTGAGCAATTACATACTATGTCCCTTCTTAGTATTATAATTTAATTATTTAAAGTCAACATCTGAGTCCAGATTTTCAAATTTAAATATTTTTAAAGAGAAAAGTTACATGTATCTTCTTTAATAAAAATTTCTGTTTAAAACGAGAATCTAATAAAAAAAAATTGTTCAATTTAAAATTGAATACATTCGAAACTTAAACTTCGCGCAGCCTTTGCAACGAAAATCCCAATCAAATCAGAAACAAATACTCATGAGTTCTTCGTCCCTTTCTCAGGTGGAGTTCCCTCAGTTGCTGGAGGCGATGAATAAATACGCCCGACTGAAGCCCGTGGATTTGCTGTATGTGAACAATGCAACGATTGAGGAGCTCGCGGATGATGTCTTTACAAACCTAAGTCTGCACAATGTGCAGCTCTCGAGTTGTGGCATCAAGCGTATCGCAAGTGGGGCGTTCAAGGGTCAGGAGTCGTTGCTGAAGAATCTCAATCTGCAGGATAATCAGCTGGAGGAGGTGCCAGTGGAGGCACTCAAAGTGCTGGGCAAGCTAAATCTGCTCGACTTATCACGCAATCAGCTCTCCCACATACCCGACGATGCCTTCGCCGGCCTCAACAAGTTGTCCACCCTCAAGCTGAACGATAACAATGTAACTCTGGCCCCAAATGCGTTTCGTGGCCTCGACCAGAGTCTTAAGAATCTGAATTTGAAGGGAACGCGACAGCGTCGAGTGCCCGAGTGTATACGGGGTCTCAAGAGTCTGGCATTCTTGGATTTATCGCAAAATGGCATCAAGGAGCTGCCGGGCGCGGCGGGGATTCGTGTCTTTGACGGCCTCGACGCCCTCACGGCGCTCAACATGGAGAGGAATCTCATCCAGAGCATCGCTGAGACGGCATTCGCCGGAGTGCGCAAGACATTGAGTTCGCTGAGCTTACTCAACAATTTGCTCTCGGAGTTCCCCATTGGCGCCGTGCACTCCCTGAAGGAGTTGCGTGTCCTGGACATTGGTTTCAATCTGCTGACCACACTGCCGGAGGCGGCATTCCGTGGCAATCCCAGCATCACACTGCTCGCCCTCGACGGCAATCCGTTGAGCACGGTGCCGGAGGGCGCCTTTGCCCATTTGAATGCCACGTTGCGGGGTCTTTCCCTCGGAGGTCGCTTCCTTCACTGCGACTGCAAGTTGCGATGGGTTGCCGAATGGATACGCAATGGTGATTTGCAGGTAAGTCAGGGTATACTCTAGTGACGTAAAGTTGAAAACTTATCGATCTAGTTGTCGATTTTTCGATGTTTATTTAAACGATAAGCACTGCTAATTCGTTTAGAGAAGGTTCGATTGATGATCACTTACACTAAAAACTCCAGAGAGTTGTAGATATATAATGAAAATCGATTTAATCAGCTCGATAGATCGTCAAATAAATTATTAAGTTGAAGTACTTGGACAATCGCATCTGCAAAAACGGGATGTATTTTTACATCACTGTTATATTCAACGTGTAGGTTACTTTAGTATTATATTTTCTCCACCCTTAGGTCACTTCTCGCGAGCGCAATCCGCAGTTCTGTGGCACGCCGTCCCGCTTCCGTGATCGCGGCTTCTACTCCATACAGCCGGAGGAGCTCAACTGTCCTGAAATTGCAGATGCCGCCCTACGTGGTCCAGTTGGTCTGGCCGACAATCTGAAGCCAACTTTCCCATCATCCCCGGACTCTGTTGAATTTGAAACGGGAACAGCTGCCTCGGCGCCAGTTGTCACTAGCGTGAGCAGTACTACGCCGACAACTACAACAACCTTGTCAACGACTACAACAACAACAACAACAACTGCAGCGCCCACAACTAGTTCCAGTTCAAGTTCTAGCACAGCTGCTAGCACGGTGAGTTAGTTTTCAGCAATAAACAGTCGATAATGAACCAGTTCTGATTGAAATTTAATATTTGTAGTATATAAATTTTAAGCTACATATTCTGAAATAATTTTGAGACAAATCAAATCAGGTTTGAAGTGCATCAAACGCATCAGATCTGAAACAAATCAATTTAGTTTGAATGCGCGCTTGATTTAGTCTCAGAATGATTCTAAAATAACATTCAAAAATATCTCAATATTTTTTAAAATGTTATTATTCGACTTTCTGTCGTTTCTTGTAATCATTTCTTAACAAAACCAACTAAAATGTGATTTAAAAACGAAATTTAAAATCGACTAAGAAGATTTTATTGGAGAAGTAAACTGTAGATATTAAATTCAGTTTCCAAACTAATTATAACGGGCAGAGAATGAAATGATTTTGTGTTTTGTAAAGGTTTAAACTTTGAAGTCAATTGTTAGTGATTGTAAGGAAGATGCTATTCAAACCTGAATAAATGAATGCAATGCTGGCTTAATTTCATGAGTTAACTTCTCTCAAATAGACTCCTCGTCCAGCCACAACAGCCGCAACGAAGTCCATCAAAACGGCAGCTGCGTTGCCAACGGCGGGCGTCAATGGCACTGGGAGCGTTCAAGCCACGGCCATAACATCGACAAGCAGTTCCAGCTCAACCTCCTCCTCCTCCTCCTCCTCAACGTTGCATACAAATGGTAAACAGGCTCCGGGTTGGCGTCAGAACGGTGCCGGCAATGCCAATTCCAATGGCAGTCAACACAAGCCCCAAAGACCGCCGCTGGTTCTGGGTTATCCGCCGCAACGTGGCACACGAATCGATGACACCAACGAGGTGCAGGTGAAGCACGCCTTCCGACAGGACAGCTCCGTTATCATCCAATGGGACTCGGAGACGGCCAACATACTTGGTTTCCGTGTGGTCTATCGGCTCTTTGGGGAGAAGGCATTCAAGCAGGGGCCGCCACTGGAGTCCAGTGAGCGTGAGTTCAAGATTAAGAATGTCCCGGCACAGGAGTGCATCATCGTGTGTGTGATATCGCTGGAGGAGCTGCATGTGACACCGGAGACGGTGCCATATCAACAGTGTCGGGAGGTGCGCACGGTTTCCTCGCAGACCTCCAACATGGATAAGATAACAATTGCGGCAAGTGCCGCCATTTGTGGCACCATCATTGTGGCCGTGATTGTCTTCATTGCGGCTAGCAGGTGAGCAATCGCTTCCAGGTGTTGCCCTCGTTGCCCTCGTGGGTGGTGCACAGTTGGTTGCGCCCATTTACAAGTGTTTTATGCCATCAACAACATCATTATTATTAAACTTCCCTCTCTCTCTCTCTCTCTCTCTTTCGCTTGCTGTCTCTTTACCCACTCCACTTTCTTTCTCCCAGACGCTCGCGTAAACTGCAAAATAACCAGCAAAAGAGTCCACTGCCAATTGGAGGTCTGCCCGTTAATTGTTGCGGTCCAACCGGTTCGCCAGGACCACTTGGCTCCATTGCCACGCTATCGGCCTTTAACAATCACAAGGTGAGTTTAGTTGCCAATTGGCCATAAAAAAAAACGGAGAGTAAGGGGAGGGTTCAAATGTTGGCCCCGATTTGTTGTTGAATTGACTTGTGACTCGGAAACGGCAGCAATTCATGCCAACATTCCCACGCATATATATAAATACACTTTTTTTCCTATTTTATTTATGGGCCAACAAATTGAACGTAAAAAGTCGACGCCCAAATATTCCGGCCCGGGCCAATATATAAATTTATTTGATTCTATAATGCAATTGCCAAGAATACTTAATGGTTCGCATAAATGTCGAGCAGTCGAGGGTTTTATCATTTATTTAAGAGCTCTCTTCACTGGGAATTAAACTAAAATAATCAATATTAAGTTTCAGTTTTAAATTCTACGAATTCATACTCAAATAAACTTAACTCATCAGTAAACATATAAGAACAAGGAAATAAAGAGATTACGGCCGCTAGGTGGCGCCAGTATTGATTCCATGCGCTTAATTCTATTTAAAAAAGTTTTAATTTTTAATTTTCAATTTAAAAAATTTTAATTTTTAAGTATCAATTGATATTTTATGTTTTGAGTATAAGCTATTTATTTTGTTGCTCGAATTTTAGACTTTATAGACACTTCTAAATAGCTCACAATATTCTTAATTTAAGTTCAAATACCCTTTTTGTCATACTATCAATATTTACAGGGTATTCAAAAGTTATAGAAAGCAAGTTATAACATCAATTTAAATAGATTTCAACTAAAGTCCATCTTAACCAATTCTTTGCAGGAATGGGATCAAGTGTCGGCGTACAGTGGACGCTCTATACCACGACCACGCATTTATCCGGTCGAACAGCCCGATGATATGCGCAGTCATTTCTCGGGCATGCCCGGCAAGGTGGCCAAATCGAGGTAAGTGAACGTGGCAGGTTATTGAAATGTTTTTTAAAAATTTTTGGCCCTCAAATATTTGCATGACATTTGCAATGTTTTCATTTCATTTTATTTATTGAATTTTCGTCTTTTATTTTTTTATTCATTTCATATTTCATTTTGTTTATTCATGACACACAACACACACACTACACACACACTGCACACACACACACACAAACACAGATCCATAGCCGATGGGCAATCGCAGCACAGTTTCTCAAATAACTCGCATCGCGGCTATTTGGGCAGCGCCTTCCCCACAAATCTGGTCAATTCCCGCCCAGAGCTGCGCCAATCCCGTCAATCTCTGGCCGCTGCCTCTGAGCGCATGTCGCGTGCCTCCTACGCCGGTTCCATTCACAACGGCGCCGGAGGCGGCATGGGCATGAGTGGGGGAATGAGTGTCGGAGGGGGCATGATGGGCGGCGGGGGCGGTGGCCCTGGCAGTCTGATGGGCATGGCCGGCTTGGTCGGCCCTGGGGGACCCGCTAGCATTGCATCCAGCAATGCAAGACGCTCACGACCGCGTTCCAGATCACGCGATCAACTGAATACCACGCACATACATAACCATCGACCGGGAAGTCGGTAAGTAGAACTCAGAGACATCTCACATCGTACCCACAACGTCTTAAAGTTACACGCAATTAACACACACTCACACACACTCTCTCGCACAACTGTCAAGCTGCTTAAGAGTAGCTTAACACTTGTCACTAATTGCAAACGCCACACTTTCAATTTTATACATCTTATTTTTCACTCGAAAGTTGTCTGAAAACATGTTTTTATTGTCTTCTTTTATGTGTGTCATTAAATTTTATTAACGATTTGTACTACTTAACGCCCCTTTGAAGTTTGGCCTCAAGTTTTGTATTACAATGAACTGAGAACAGAGTTTTATTTTTGTGAAAGTGAATCTCTCAATGAATTAATGAATGAAATCAAAAATCTGAGGTTAATTCAAAAACAATTATAGTTAAATAAGTTTTTTAGTAGATGAGATGATTAAAACTTATGCTATCATTCATTTTGGTTAAGTCAACACGAAGTACTTTGAAATAAATTCTACCAACATTTTAGATATGAAGTCGATTTGGAAATATTTAGCGATAGATAAGATGTTAAAAACAGAGATAAGTCGAAAATTGTTCTGAATAAGAATGTAAATTTCGGTATAATTGAATCAATTGAGACTATGCCTAAAATAAACCTTATAAATACAGCTTAGGATTATTTTGGCATAGTAATGTCTGAAAAATAGTAAATATTGAAATCAGAATAAATAGACTATAGATAAGAATCTTTTTGGTAAATAAATATAATATGGAAGGAAATTTATTTTCATGGAATACTCAGTTATTAATGGGTTTAATTTATAATCGAAGCAGTTAATGAGATTAATATAGTTGTAAGAAAAAAAAAACAACATTTAAAGTATAGCTGAAAATAAAAATTATGCATATCTTAATCAAAAATTATCTTTAGTTGCAATAAAGATAGTCAATGCTGATTAAATTCAGTCGTATTCAGAAACATAACATCATATCGATAAGCCAATTGAACAACTATGGAATTCAGTTAACTTAAACGCTATTAAAGTATATCTTCTTTGTTTTTCTTTCTTTTTTTTTAAATATGTAACAAGCATTTCTTTATTTAATGTGGGTTCGTTTAAACAACTTTTGCACAAGTCATTAACTGCATCTTCCACAGCTTTCCAAGCACAAATGCATTTAATCGTGTGTGTAAAGTAAATTTTGTTGTATTGTAATCAATTCCACTTTTCTTTCTCTTCCTCTCTCTCCCTTTCTGTCTGTATGTTTGTAGATATTCGACAGCGGGTTCAACGCACACGTTGAACAATTATTGCGATACATCGGACAATTGGACCGATCATGATATGGATATATATATGGCGCGCAATCCGACAACGCGCAACGGTTTGGTGCCATTATGAGGGCGACTTATGTTATCCTGATATTTCAATGTTGTATTAAATTTCGATGGTATTCTCTGACAATATCTAACGCCGGCCATTGCAGCGGGAGCGGGGGGAGGAGGAGGAGCTGAAACTGGTCGGCGTCAGCAGTCAAGAGTTGCTGCACAGCAGCAGCAGCAACAACAACAGCAACAACAGCAAATGGAGCAACGACATAGAAACAATCAACAACTGGAGCAGCCATATCAACAACAGCAACAACAACAGCAGCAACATCAACGATTGCAATACTACAATACACCGCAGACACAACGTTGCACCTCGCCGCCCGATGTCGTGCCCCGTGCAGCCAATTTCCATAATAGCAGCAACTACATTAACAACAACAGCAACAACCATACGCAACAGCAATTGCTGCTGCCAGCGACGAGAGCAACAGCAACAGCAACAGAGGCGGGCATTGTTGTTGAGAACTATTTTAACGAATATGAGCGCCAGGAAATCATTTATCATCCCACAAGCAAGAGCAACGGCAGCAGCAACAGTACGCCAGCAACACGTCAGAGCGGCAGTCGCAGCAATGCCTTCCGTTTACAGTTGCCAGCAACGACTAACAACAATATTTCATATAGACGGAACAACAACAATTATTTAATAGATGCAACTAATGCGCATACATTTAGTGATAACTGTAACTGTACTTGTAATTGTAGGCTAAGCGAACAGCAGCAACAACTGACAGCAACAACAACAGCAACAACTGCCACTGACAGCAGTCATACAGAAGAAGCATCCTTGGCGCCCAGCACCTCAGTGTCAAGCATTGAGCAAGTGCAGCCAGCTAAATATGAGGATGCGACCACAACAACGGCAACAGCAACAACAATTGCTGCTGCAACTGAGACAACAGCAGCTGGCGCTTCGTCACTGAACTTGACATTGGCTGACATTGAAACGGACGTGGACTTGAAATTGGACATGGAAACGCTTTGAGTGCAATAAAATGTTATGTTGCTGTTGCATAGAAAATTTAACACACACACAAAATCAAGTTGAATAATTTAGCCAACTATTTTTGTATGCTGTTTAGAGAAGTGCAATGAATATGTTAAGTACATTCACATTCCCCCAATTGTTTGTGTACATATAACTCTTAACTGTAACTGCAATTGTATCTTTTACTTTCACGCTTTCCTTGGTTCTTTGTCGCTGTGCAAGTAGTTGATATTTAGAACGAAGCAAATGTTAAGCAATCAAAGAACTAAAACGTAAGTCAATATCTTATAAAATGGTACTAATATGCAATACTTAATAGCTCTTAAAACAAACTAATCTGTAAACAAATGTTAGTTGACATAGCAAAGAAAACTATTTAAAGCGGCGGTTAGGCAAGCTAGAAAAATTTAATATTTTATTTAACAACACTTTGAGCTGTAAATAATTATAGAAAAAAATATACAAAGTTTTCATTAATTTTGATTTGATTAATCATTTTTTGGAACCAAATATTTTGTAATTATTTTCTCAAAAGTTTTTGAGATTTACTAAAGTATGAAAACCTCAAATTCATAAAAAAAAAACAATTTATTTGAATTCTTGTCTAGCCCAGTGGAAATACCACAACATACATATATTACTGCCTTAAATAGTACGAGCTAAATTATGAATTTATATAATTTTCTTAGTTTCACTATAAGTTCAGTTTTTTACTTTTTGTATAAAAGCTTCAATCGAAACAATTGTGTGCTAAGTTAATAACAATTAATTGCATAATTTTTAACAATTAATTTTTAATAAAAATTAAACAAATTATATAATGAAAAGCTTTTGAGTTTTTACAGAAATTTATGTGTGTATAAATGTTTTTGGTTTGTATATTATTTTCTACAAATTTTTAGATTTTTTTGTTTTTTTTATTTTAAGAAAAAAACTTCTTCAATTGCTTTCCGTTTGCCTATAATTTCTAGGTCCTTAGGCGTTTTTATTGTAAGTCTCTGTACATAAATTGCTAGTCCTAAGCTTCAACGTTGAGTTTCAAGCATTTTTAATGATGGGATTTGCCTGAGTGCAAAATCCGTGCGAACACAGTTGACAGTTAACAATATTTAGTGCCCATGGGCAGGGATTACGGTTCGATTACCGAACCAAAACCCACAGCGTCCGTGTCTGGCACTGAATACTTAGTGAAGTAAGACAAGAAAAATAAACAAATATCTATTAGAATATCGATTTAAGAACGTGTTAAATGAACGCTTTGAGCATTAGACTAACACACAATTTAGATGGAAAACGGGAGCAATTATTTAAATAAACATCAATAAAAATAAACAAATATACACACTCTACAATATGTATATTTAACAAAATATTTAAACAATTGTAGGCAATAAATTGCAAAGGATGCAAAAAATAATTACACAAAAAATTAACTTTAGCTAAATAGGAATCCAAAGCAAATAAAAATGTTTCACTTGTAAAGTAAGCAAAGAAATTATCTAGGAACTTACCATGAATTTCGGTAACTTTAACTAAGTTAACGATTATAGTAAAATGTAAGAAAATGTAAAATCAAATTTAGTATTAAGCACAATTACAATGAATTATTAATTAATAAACTGCCTTAGCACCGGAAATAACTTATAACAAAGTTTAGGAAAAAAGAATGGAGCATGTGCTTAGTTTTAGTTTAGTTTTTAGCAGCACTTTATAGAGTCGACAGATGGAGCAATTACAATGACTGCCAAACAAGAAGAAGAACGTGACTTTTGACTTTTTTTTTTTAAGTTTTGCGCTACATTTCCAGTTTTCGTTTAAATTACTTGTTATCAAAAGTCAAAGCGATAAATGATATTGAAGAAGGTTCATCTCTACGAAAGGAGAAGCCACAAAAGACACCACCCAATTTTAGATTGTAGAACGGAATGAAGTTACTCTTTCACCATAAATGTGCGTTAAATTGTTAATATGTATATAAATATATGTACATATATTAACTAAAATGTTAACTTTGCGGCTTCAAACACAAATACATACTTATTAGCTAAAGTTAATTAGTGCAATTTTTGTCCGTTTCGTTTTGATATATTAAATTAAAAATAAAAAATGTCTTTGTGTTTTACCCATCAAGTTCCAAATAAAGCATATTTTTGTTAAGTTTTGAAATGTTGGTATGGGAATATTAATGGGATTACTCACCCAGGAACTGTCAGCGAATTATCCCATAATAAACGCAGTTGGCGCGTAAACGCCGCCCACAACTGAGCCATGCCCTCAACCCCTCCCAAGTGGGCGTGACAAGTGGCCAATAAGCAGCTAAGGCGACAGACCAGCGAGTCTGCAACGGCGCTCTTGATGCGCATGGGATCGAACTGGGAAGCAAGCAGAAGGAAACAAGCATTTTAATTTTATATAAAGTATGTAAGTAATCTTCAGAGGTGCCACAGAAATCCAAACCAAACGGAAAGCCCTTACAATTTTCATTGGTTTGGATTTACAGTGGAGATAAAGTGAGCATGGACACCAAGTATATTATGAATTTTAATGTATTGTTTTTTCAAATATTCGAAAATATAAATCGGTTTTTTTTTTTGCAAATAAAATATTTAATAATTTAATAATTTAAAAAAAGTGTTACCATGGAGCTTAAATTGTAAATGATATGAATAACCATTAGATAGTTTTAGAGGGCTCAAAAGATAGGCGTAGAAAACTTTATTAAATTTGATCTGAAAGCAATTTATTTTGAACAAATTCAAAATAATAGTTTTAAAGCGCTTATCAAATATAGGAGTAGTATTTAAATTCCAATTAAACATAGAAAAAGGCACATATGACCAGATTTTAAAAACAGGAACTGAACATGACATCTGAATATCTCAAACCGTCAACATTCTCGCAATTCAATATACAGTAGAACATCCCAAACTCGAATTTTTTTAAGTTTAGTTAGCGCTTTTTCCACTCGATCTAGTTCGAGTTAAGGAAGTTAGACTGTATTTAAATTAAATACATGAACATTTATTCTTCCTCTCACCTTATCCTTAAAACTCTGCTTGGAGTAGGGAAACAGCGCCATTTCGGGATACATATCGGGAAACAAATAGGCGAGCAGCTCCGTCAGTTCACTCTCAGTCATGGGACCAGGCAGACGCTTTGTTAGACCCGCCTGGGAAGGCAGCTCATAGGTGCGCTCTCTCCTCGCTGTTATATTGTGCTCAGTCAGTTTATCCAAAGGGTTTGTCTGCTCGGCTCCGCTGCTCGTACCCGAGAAATTGCGACCCACATACGATTCTAGGGAGCGCTTGACATTTACCACCGCCTGATAATCGCGCAAGCAGCAGGTGAGATAGGAAAAGGCCTCCACGGATAAGTAGATCTTGCCTAGAGGCGCCTTGGAGGGCACGAAATCGGTGCGCATTTCGCTGTCAAAGGCCACGTTCTCCGAGAGCTCTGGCCAGGTGTAAACCAGGTAGCTTTCAGTGCTCGACTCTGGAGCGTAACCATGAGGCAGTGCATAGAAATGCTGAACATCCAGACGTTCCACATCTCCGTCAATAGCAATATCCTCCGAACTCAGTCCATGATCAAAGGGCACATACAGCGGTATACGAATGCGCACCGCATCCAGGGAGTAAGTTGTGCGAACAGAGATCATGGCCGATTGCGGGTACGAAGCAGGCAGCTTGTCATGAAAGAGCGAGAGCAATCCCGTCAAATAGCGACACTCGGCTGGCGTCTGTTCCAGGCCAATAAGTCGGAAATTGGTACGCAAAGCGGGAGCCAAAGAGACGCCAGTGTAGAAGTTCCATTTGGGATCGTAGATCTGCACAAATATGGGCACCACACTGGACACTTCGCCAGCGACGACAGCCGCAGCGCTCAGAAAGAAATTGAACTCGGATGTGGACTTCATATAATTGTTGGCACCATTTGCAGGATGCAGCACAACAAACCGACGCAGTCCGTAGATCCTTGCCAGCGTGTGAAGCTCGCTGGACTGGCGAATGGGCGGACCAAAGCTGTTCCAATTGCACATCAGATCATGGTGGCAATTGGTGCGTTGCAGACACCCGCCGCTGGGCAGCCCCTCAGCTGGTGGTTCCCTCTCCTTTAGCTGCGCCTCGTAGTAGTCCACGGCAATGCCATTGCGCAGCATGTCCAGTGTTTTGGTCTCCACATGCCACTTGCAGCGGAAGAGCTCCTCTGGCTGTAGTGGGACGCCAATGTCGACATCCACCTCCCATTTGCGCAGTATATCGCCAAGTTGGGCGTTGAACACCTCCCAGTCCGTGTCCGCGCTGAAGTTCTCACGATAAAAATCATTATCGTCAATTTCCTCGGCCATTATATTGCCAATTTCCGCGAGTCAACAAGCAAAAACTGCACAATTAACAAAAAACTGCAACTAAACTCTGCCAGCTGTGCTGACGGCGCTGCCGTACCTTTTAATTGCTGGTATTTTTTGGTAAAATAGTTATCGCCGACCGCCACAGACAAATTTTCCGTGTTTTGTGAAACAGATTTGCCACCTTGTTTTTCCAAGCTTGGCCAAGGCTGCCACACAGTAGCAACTTTTTGTGTTTTTTTGTGTTTATTTTTTTTTTAATTTTTAAATATTTAAATAATTCAATAATAATATTTAAAGAGCAATTCAAAAAACCAAAAATATTATAAGTTATCTAAAATAATAAATTTCGAGTTGAGAAGGAATTAAAGAAAAATTTAAAAAATCGAAAAAAAATTAAAAAAAATTCCAGTGAAAGTTTCAAAGCTTTAGCATCATTATTTATTTAAAAAAAATGTTAATATTTAACTCCTTTTCTGAAAAGAGTGTGTGTGTGTCCGATGTTTGCTGAACATATACATTTTTTTGGAAACGGTTTTGAAATTTGAAATTCTTTCTTTTCAATGTTTTAGATGGTCGACATAATCAGTATTGTTTATATTTTGTTTGTATATAAAAACATTCGATAATGGCCTACCAAACACCGATGGTTCCGATGTTTCGCACGTAACGATGTTTCACTTGATGTTTTTTCATCTCTAATGGGAAAAGTGCGGAAGAAAAGAAGTATGTAAACAAAACATTTTAATTAATGCATATTAAAAATTTGACAACTTACAGTTGTGCAATCACTTCCTTCTGGCGGTAACCACATGACGTGGGACCCGGCGCCAACGGAGCTCTTTCTGCAGTTGTGGCAACAACACGTTAGAGAATTGCGCGGCACAACAACAAATGCATTTATGTACAGGAATATTGCCAATAAAATGCCCAAATATCAAGTTACCAGCATTGAAATTAAAACCAAAGTTGATAACATGAAAAAGAAATATAGGTAAATATTCATACATAGAATACAGTAAGACTTACGAGCATGCATAACACGTACACTGCGTACAGTCAGGTAAATAACTTATTTGACAGGTTAAATAACCCGCATTGTTTTTTTTTATTTTCGTTTCACAGAAATGAAATTAATAAATTGAATGAAACTGGAGTCCCATCTTCTTGGATATATTTCAATCAAATGAAGGAGATATTAAAAGACACTTTATCGTTTAACTTGTCTAAGGATGAAGATTTTGGTAAACACAATGCGCAATTATATCTATGAAATTTAAATCTAATTTATGACACGTATTTTACAGAATTTTCCCCTTGGGATGATTCGGACTGCAGCAGGCATTCGGATTTCTGGACAAGCAACGATAATGAAGAACCAAAAATTCAAATAGTCAATAAATCACCTGAAATTGACGATTCTGTGACAACTGATTCGGATTTTGGTTCAAATAATGAAAACCCAACTATTCAAATAACCAAAACTGAAGACAAACTATCAACTGAAATGATCGATTCAGTGACAACTGATTTGGATCTCCTAACAAATACTGACTTACCAGAATCTCATTACGAAATTGAAACCAAATCAGATGATATATTGTCAATAGAAGAGGCTAAACTTGCAATTCAAAAGGAGAAACTAAAAATTATGAAAAATATGGCTGACGAGTTGTCTTCCATTCACAGAGAGTTTCTTAAGTTCTATAAAAATAAGTGAAGGACTTCAATAGAGACGTAAGAAGTAAATTCGTAAGAATTCTGTACGAAATTTTGTCGGGCTTCATGGGTACAAACTCTTATACACTGGCAGGGATTTTAAAGAGCATTACAAAATAAAATGTACAAAGTGCCGAAGTTAAAATGTTAAATGATTGTTAATAAATATTGCAAAAACTTATAAAAATATGCTTTTGCCACTAGGTGGACTGCAGCTCAAAATGAAAATGTTTAAGATTTTTAAAAATGTTAGTAAAGTTTTGTTGTTATTTATATTTTTGTCATGTTTTAGGACACATGCATTTAAAACTGTAATAAATCAATCTGTAATCGAACATCGATAAATGGCGATAGATCAGTCGAAAAACTTTCTTATCGATTTACACAGCTCAAGTTTTTCTACGCACTTTTTAACTGATCGCAATGTGTTTTTAACTAGTTGAATCATTTTATTGAGCTGTGCAATTGGAACTTGGTAAGAAGGTGTAAATATAATCGCTTGCATTTTTATTTTTAGTTTGGGTTGTTTTATTAATTTACATCAATCCATTCACTATTTGCTGTCGCGCGGGCTATGCTTAAAAAGGTAAACAACACTTTGCGGCTTAACCGACTATGAGGGTGCCATCGTCGGGGAACTCATGGGTGGGCACCTCCAAGTTCAAAGGAGCCGGTCCCTTACGAATACGTCCGGATGCGTCATAATGGGAGCCGTGGCAAGGGCAATAGTAGCCACCCCAATCGCCAGAATTTGCAATTGGCACGCATCCCAGATGCGTGCATACGCCAATAACCACAAGCCACTCCGGTTTAATGACGCGTTGCTGTAAAGGATTTTAAGATCAACAAAATGAACGAAACTTTAATTTGGTATTCTCCGTCTACTCACATCATCGGTTTCGGGATCACGCAGCTCCGATGTGGGCACGCTCCTCTCGGTTTGGATCTCGCTCGGAGTGCGATGACGAATAAACAGTGGCTTGCCTCGCCACTTGAACGTCACCGACTTGCCCTCTGCGATGTCGGCCAGTTTAATTTCGATTTTAGCCATGGCCAGCACATCGGCTGTGGCGCTCATCGAGCTAACGAAGGCGTTGACCAGACCCTTGGCCGCGTAGGCACCGCCAACGGCGCCGGCACCCACCATCATGTAGGAGAATGCCTTGCGCTCCTCCGTGCTCTCGTTGCGACGGCGCGCATCCTTGACCGACTCGCGGCGATATGGCGTAAAGTCGGGCACCTGCAGATCGGTGTGACCCTGGCGCGTGGCTAAAAGATAGATACAATTAGTTTTCCCATTCATAACAAATTTGAAATAGTGTTGTGTCCATTTCCGCCTCACACCCTTATTCGCTGTTTGCAATCAGCTGTTTTCACCTGTACAACTGAGGTTATGTCGAAATTACGTAAGGAAATTCGCATATTTAGCCATTTGGCAACAGAAAACTTTGCAAAATATGAATTAACCCGATCGCAAGCGTGATCCACACACAAATCTTCGGCTAAGGGCCCTAATTATGTAACTGTTGCTCCTGATGTCAGTGTTTTCTTTGGCTTACCAACGGCATTGACTGCGACTCCGCTTGCCCGCAGGCCTGTGGACAGCGCCTGTGCGTTGGAGCGCACAAGGGCACAGGAGACGGCTTTCATCATCTTGTGAGCTGAGTTTATTGATATTTCTATTTGTTTTTGTATCGAAAATCTCGTTGACGAGACCAAAATCGTCCGTCGTTGCTGTGAAAACCAGAGTGACCGTTCGCTGCAAGCGCAGAAATACCTACAAATTTATTAAAAATACATGACTACATATTTATAAATAGAAAATACCTGCACAGTTATAGGCTCAAATTGAGCACATTTTTAAGTTTTTCTTATGATTGACATATATTTCTTTAGCCCACCAAAATATTAGCATACATATTTATTGTGTTGGTATTTTAACTCAAGACGACTTGTAACGCAAACTGCTAGCTGCGCGCATATTTTGACTCACTTGCAGTTGGCTGCGCGGGAATGTTGACTTACGAAAATTGCGCGCGATTTTTTGAATGGTTGTTGTAACTACCTTTCGGTACTACAATAACGATAATTGTTTCACAACAATTCTTATTCTAATCTACAGCTATTCAGCATTAATCTTTTCTATTTTGGATTACCAACTATGCACAATACGATTTTAAAAATAATCCCTTTTTTTTTATTTTCAGCCTTTATGAAACTGCATGCCTATTTCAAGCTAATAATCCCCAGTCTTGCCCCCCCACCCGGTGTGTGGCTGCTCATCAAGGTAAGCAACCCCCTTAATAAAAAGTTTTCTCTACCAAATTAGTGACTGCAACAGTTCAGCTTTTGCCAAAAAGGATTTTCATGGAAAAACCGGTCGTGAACCACCATACGACCCACCACCACCACACACACACAAACACATTGGCACAGTTTTCCGACTGCATTTTCCGGCTGAGACGCATGATGTCATTGATTTAAACTCTGCGCTTTGATGTCCTCGTTGAGCAGCACAAATAATTGCTCAGGCATGGGGTTGTTAACTGAATCTTCTTTTGGGGGGAATAACAGGAAGGAGGTGGGGGTGGCAGCATTTAGTTTTACTAAATTAATAAGCGCGCTGTGAAAATTATTTGAATACTATAAATATAAATCTTTATAGCGTCCTCATGCTGACCTCATCGCGTTAAACCGCAAAGCAATAAACGCATAAAATGCTCATAAAAAAATGCATAAAAGTGGCGAAAATAAAAAAATAAAAATTTGTATGCGCATAAAAGTAGGCAACGTTGAATAATTCGACAAACTTTAAACCGAACCCCGAAAACGAGTGAGTAGAGAAAGCAAAAAATAAAGCAGTAAAAAAAGCGGCAACTCGCAGCCAGCAAAAGTAATTCCTTTGGCGCCAGGCCTGTGATTATCGAAAGTAGTTCTTTTTGATGTCGAAAGTTTTGTGCCACCCTGCCCACAATTCTGCTCACTTCGACCCCCTATTCCCTATCCCAATCCTCCTCGTACTCACAATTGTGAGGTGGCAAAACGAAAGCGAAAGTGGGAGGCGATTTCCGCCCAGCTCCATTTCCAGCTAGGCAATCTGCGCACATAACGGCGCCTCTATGTACTTGCCAGGACTCTCACACACACACGCACACCAGTGCACTATGGGGTATTTTTCCGAAAAAGTGTCATTTATTAATTTTTTACTAGTATGCAAATGTGTGATTTTTTAATGCTATCTTATAATAAACACTTCAGACTGTTATATTACATACCAGAAATGTTAACATAACAGTTGAATGTTAAGATAACGGCTGTTAAAGTCAGCTGTTTCAACCGATGACCGCTTGCTTTTGTTAACTGCAAAATTAAATTGAATTTTCAAATTGAAACACAACATAAAGAATCATTTTATAAATCCCAATTTGAAATGGATGTCAACTGTTCAGGTTTGTGTTACATGTTAATGCTTGTATATTGTTGTTTTTGTACGTGTCTATTTAATAATGTGTATATTTAGCAAGTGGTGTCAATGTCGAAATTTGAAAAGCAAAGTTGAACTTTGCAGAGAGTTTAACAAAATTGTTGAAAATTGTTGAGTGTGAGTCCTTGTCCATGTTGTAGAGTTATTATTTCTCTATTCAGAATAGTTTATCTCAAGGTGCATCTCTGTGCACTTTTCTTCCAATTTAATTTTTTAGCACGCAACCTCAAAATTTTTCAAAGCTGAATTGTTCACTTTTCGTATGGAGAATTTTATCTGTTTTTTAGGCATTAATTAATAACTCGTAAACTAAGCAAGATATTTTAATGCGGTTTTTTTTCTAGTGTTATACAAACCCTTGGATTTTTTTTGGAAAAGTAGGCGTGGCACCATCTCCGCCCCCTAATTTTTTTTCTTTAATTTTATGCTCACAGCTGTCTAAGAGGGCTTACAACTTTCTATGTCCAACAAATACGTTGTTTTATATTGCTAATAACATATAAGGTCAAAGCTTGGTAGTTGCAATATAAATCATGAACTTACTTGCTACCGATAAAAAAAAATTTGAAAATTAAATTTGGGGGCGGAGATGGTGCCACGCCCACTTTTCCAAAAAAAATCCAAGGGTTTGTATAACACTAGAAAAAAAACCGCATTAAAATATCTTGCTTAGTTTACGAGTTATTAATAAATGACACATTTTCGGGAAATACCCCATAGTGCAGTGCACCCCTCCTCTCACACACACACGCACATACACACAGAGACGCACACTCTATGAGATTCGCATAGAGTCGCACAAAAAATGCGTGAATTTTTGGGCCCAAAACAAGAAAATCCAACAGGAAATCAATGGGAATGCACCGAAACAAAATTACACTAACGAATGGACTGTAAAAGCCAGAAAGGTCGAGGAAGACAGAGAGAAAAATGCAAAGAAAGAAGAAGGAAATCCCCTTTACTTATTTGCATAACAACTTCAGTTGTTTTTCTAAATTCAATTTCCATCAAAATAAAGTGAACATGGAGATTGAAGTATTTCGATCTTATGTTCATTAAATGAAAATGAATACATAATTTACTAAGTTGAATAACTTAATTAAGTAATTACAAAATAGATGAGGTCGAAAATCAAATTAAATTCAGGCTTTTAAAATTTTGTCAAAACTTAACCGATTTCCAAGCGAAATGTCATTTTGATCATGGTTTGACGTCTTAATTCATTCTGCATTCAAATATTGTTAATTTAATTTAAACATTTTTACTTTTCCACAATGCGATTTCTATGAAAGGGGTTCCCCCTTGTGTCTTTCAACAATTCAAAATTTTTAATCTCAAGTTTTAACTTGCAATCAACTTTATACGCCCTTCTTGATTCTGAGACTGTTCATTTTTGTTGGAAATAATCATGTAAAAGTGAACAAAAAGTTTTGACGTGTAAAGTTGCTAGGTCAAAGATGTGACCCACTTCAGACTTTCAAGGCTTTGCCAAAACAAAACAGATTTTCATGCGAAGTGTCAATTTGATCATGGTTTGGTTTCTTAATTAACTATGCATTCAAATTTTTCCGTGCAAAATATTTATTTTAACAGAATGAGATTTTGATGCAAAGCTTTCCTCTGTATTGCTCATTCATTCAGAAATTTTGTAGATTCAAATTCTTCCACACTCTCAATTGACAAACACTTTAGGATAGTCGAGTTGACCAACACTGACAAGTGTACGGCAACAACAGAGTTGAAACTATGCCGCGTAGGCGACGCGTCGCAGCAGCTCAGAAACCAAAACCCAAAACTGCTTTTTCAGCCAGCAATTCTACCCCCCTCTCCCTTCTCCCTTCCCCCCTACGACCACTTTTCCACTTTCGTTGACTGCGTTATACTTTTCAGCAACTTTTACATTGGGCAATGGCGCCAGCTACAACAGCAATAGCAACAACAGCAGCAACAACAGCAGCAGCAACAACAACGATAGCAACCGCTTTTGCTGCCTATTTTTGAACCCCCTACCACAAGATGTAGAGCCGAGGGCGGCTTTTCCAGCTTCAGCTTTGTGTGTGTGTGCATGTGTGTGTGTGTGGCGTGTGCAGCGTTGCGGCTGCGGCAACAACAACGGCAACAACGACGACGACAGCAACACTGCCGCTTATCGCAACATCAGCCAAGCATAAAGCTCAATACTAGCACACACACACACACTAACACACACACATACACCACACCAACAACCACCGTCCTGCAACAACAACAACAATCCCCTCTTCGACCCCCTTGAGAAAAGTTGAAAGTGGAAAATTGTGCGTGGCAGCCAAAAGTTTGAGCCTTAGCCGAGGCTGAGTGACGGCCTCCTTACCTAACTGACTGACAGTGTGGCATGCCTCACTCCCCCTCCTTCCCCTCCCCATCACTCCTTCCCCATTTCCCCCTTTTGTGGCATACAAAACCCATTTACTCCTTGGGCGTCTTTCACTGGAAATTAAATGAGCAAGCAAACTCTGTGCAACGTCAGAGAGATGGTGAGGGGGAGTGAAGGGGGGTGACGGAGAGGGGATGGCATGTGGCATGTGCAGCCTTTAAGATGCTTTCACTGGTCGTGTCCCTGGAGCCGCTGCCACCAAATGTAGCACAGCTGGCAGTCATTTAGAAGCTGCCTCTTGGTTTGCATTTAAAGTTATTACGCCGAAAGGCAACAAGATTTCAACTTGGGTCTGATTCTTCTACTTCTTCTTCTTCATCTTATTGCTGTTTTTGTTGCCACATGCTTAGCCAGCTCTGCTTTGTTGCCTGGCTAAGGACTTTGCTGTCCAACGATATCCGTTGTTCCTTCTATATATGTTTGAATATTGTATATACCTTTTCCCTTTTTGGAGCCGAGCCATTTTGTCAGCCAGGATTAGGTGACCATGACAATTGGTCAATGCTCAGGGGGAACTGGGAGCTGGCTTTGGTCAATGCTCGTCTGTTTATTTTCAGTCTTTAAAATTATCCCAAACAATGCAAGGAAATCGCTTTAAAGTGACTCGCAAATTATCCTTTGGAAGTTGAAAGGAAATGTAAGCCAAGTATTTAAAATTTTTTTTTTTTTGTATACTTTCCGAGAAAGATTAAATTATGAAATTAATTAAAAAAAAACTTTTTTGAATTAATAAAATTATACATTTATACAATTATACAAAATATTAGCTTATAGCTATTAAATGTTGCAACTAGAATTTTTGTTCAAGTTACTCAAAATATGGAAAATTATGTAATAATGGGCAAATAAATATAAATAATTAATTTATTAATTATTTAATTAAACTTTAACTATCATCAGATGGTATTTTATTCCTCATGTCGGTAAAATTTTGTTGAAATATGTTATTCCATATTCTTGCAAAACAGAAACTCAGTTAGTCAAAGTCAGACAACTTAATTTCTTTATTTTTATATTTGTATATATAAATTCATCAACCTAAACATTTGACTGCAAAAAACTGTTGCCTACTTTCAGGCATTTTTCAATATAAATAATTATATGCCTTTTACATGAATAGTGTAGATAGACTTTTTTCGACTTCCTCTCTGCTAACCTATTTATTATTATATGCAATCTATTTTGACTGTTCCTTCGACAGCAGCAGAACTCTATGCCACAAGTTTGCCCCCTCCACAATCCCTTTCCACTGCCACGCCCCTCGCACTTTAAACTTTGTTGACATTTTTCAATTTGCGGCAACTTGAAAGTTTTGACAAAAATATAAAAGATAAAACACAACTTTGCCTAGAAGTTAAACGAATTACAGAAAAAAGAGAAGAAAAAAATAGGGAAAAGGAAAAGCGAAAAGAAAAGCGTCAATGAAACCTGCCCTAAATTCGCACAAGCGGCTTAAAACAACAACAAAAACAACAAATTCCGAAAAGGAAACAAAACATATAAAAAAAAAGTGAAAATAAAAACAGGACACAAAGCGTGGCAAATAAGACGCAGCAGCATTCGGCACACAGCGGGACAGCCAAAAAAGGTGGAAAGTGGCACAGGAAGTTGTTATTGAACAAGAAGGAGACCAAGCAGCGAGGAAAGAAGAAGCAGCAGCAGCAGCAGCTAAAGTAGAAGAGAAGGAAATGTAAACGTGTAGAAGAAAAAGGAAACGTCGACGCTGCGTTTTTCTCCTTTTTATTTGTAGCTCGTTTGCTGCGCTTCTGCTGCTGCTGTCGCCCATCCTCTTCTTCGTTGTTCTTCTTTTCACCCTTCTTCCTCTTTTCCTGCTTTTGCTGCTCTGCGGCAGGACACGCGCCATAAGCAAAATAGGAGGCGCAGCACGCATAAATCTAATGCCAAATTACATTATTTTGTCATTTTGGGGCAACTTCCGCCTGCCTCCCTCCCCTCGCCACCCTGCCACGCCCCTGCTGTTGCTGCTGCCGCTGCAGTGTCCTGGCCGCAGGGCATAAAACACTGTCTAAAATAAACTTGCGCCGCACACCAACAACAAGAGTGAAAGTAACAAAAAAAAATGCAGAAAGCTCTTGGGGTAAAAGTTTTGTTTGCCTGCCACATCCCCCCAACTCTGCCGCTGGAAAAAGTACATTATATGCAAGCCTGCAAGGAGCTGGAGGGGGTGTGTGCGTGTGTGTGTGTGTGTGTGTGAAGGGGAGGGGGTTGGTGCTATACCAGTTCCTGGGTCTGGGGTTGTTTGCCAAGTTCGCGGCCAAGCCGAAAGTGAAAGTAAATGCAAGCGAAGCTCACGCGTCGCTGTCGACGCTGGCTGCGCAGCTGGCGTCGGCGTGGACGTCGTGCGTTTACCAAATATCCTTCGGCACGTTGCTTGGCCAAGGACATTGTGGCCATTAAAAATCTAGCGTTTTCTTGAGACGCGACTGCAGCGAAAACTCAACTCAACTCAAGCTGAACTCAATTCAACTCGATTCTCGCATTTCTCACTGGCTAAAGCGCATTCGCACTCTCTCTCTCCCACTCTGTGCTTCTGCGCTCTCTTGACTTTCACTTTCTTTGCCTTGTCCTTTGCCTTCACAGCTTTTCACTTTCGCTTTTAACACACACACAAAAAAGACCCTGAAAGTTCGTTCGCTCTGTCGCTTTTTCTCTCTGTCTTTGTCTCGCTTGCTCTCTCTCTCTCACTCTGTCGCACGCATTGCGACTTCCTGTCTGTGTGTGTGGGCTTCCGGTTTTGTTTTTACAACTGATAAGGCGTCAGTCAGGCGACTTTCCTTAACCCCCCGAATAAGTATGCTATGCTTTTTACATGCGTTGCGTCGTCACTGTGTGTGTGTGTATATATATGTGTGTGTGTTTTGGGAAGACGACCAGCAGGCGCCCCTTTATTGTTGTTGTTGCTGTTGTGCGTTGCAAGGATCAAGGACGTTCAAGAAAACAGAAATGGGCGACGCTCAACTCAAAGTTGCCCGAAAAAGAAAATAAAAATAAAAAAACTGCAGGGCGTTCATTTCATTTACTTTGGGGCGTCTCCACTTTTTTGGTGGTGGCTTGACTTTGACATGGATTCGGAGAAAGGGGAGTTGGTGAGTGGGCGTGTGGAGAGAGGAGAGGGAGGTGGGGCTTTTGGGTGGCTTCCTCTTGCGGCTGCAGCTGCTTTTGGTGAGTATATATGTATATAAATGTGCGTGTGCCCCTATATACAGTGGAGTGTAGTCTGTTTAGGGGAGTGGCAAGAGGGGAAGAGGGGGTAAGGGGTAGTTGTAAGAGGGCGGGTGGAGGCCTCTGCTGCTGCTGCAGTCCTTTATTGAGCCGAAAACCCACCCAAGAAAACAAAACCACTTTGGCTTCAGCAACAGAAGCCTCCGACCGACCGACCGCTCGCTGCGTTTGTAATTTTGGCGCTTTTTGTGCGTGTGCAGCGAACGCAAAGGGAGACGGGCAAAAAGAGGGTGCAGTGGGTGGGGGTGGGGGGTAATGAGGCGCTTAGGAGCGGCATTGTGACTGACGTTGATTGCTGTTGTTGCCGCTGCGAGCACAGCAAACGTTAACACATTAGAAACACTCTTATTTTGTAGTTAGTTTAAATGAACTGAATCTGTGTATTTTAATTTATTCTTATTTGTTTTTTAATATTTATGTTTTAGCTTTTTGTATGATAGACAAATATTAATTGAACACTATTTAAAGTATTTGAAAAACAAAGACGTTTCAACAATTTTATTTTGTTTTTGAGCTTTTTTTTATGTAAATTAAATTATTAAACCAGGGATTGCAAAAAAGAGTTATGATTCGGATAAAAATCAATCACTAAAAAAATTACATAGGCATTGAAAAAGTTATTTTTGGAAGGACTATCCAAGGACAGGATAAACTTTTATTTCCAATTTTTATTTTTAAAATTTTTTTTATTATAAAAATTAAAATTAAGAGTTATTTTTCAACTTTTTTTTATAAAAATGAGGAAATAACTCCTATTTCATAACTATTTTCATAAAACATAAACTATATCTCTGCTTAAGTTTTTTTCGGTAATTGCCATATTTTCTATGGATTTCTTTTTCATTTCTTTTTTTTTTAACATTTTCAAATTCTTTTTACTCGGCAACTCGAGCTTTAAGTAATTTTAATTTGCGAACCTCTGTTGTATTTATCCAGGTCTATATTCTTAGTCTGTTGCTGTTTGTTGCTGTTGTTTCATGCCTTTAGCCGAATTGCGTAGTTTTCGCAGTGCACAGGAAAAATTTCATTGCCTTTTCCTTTCTCCTTCTACTTTTACTTGCTTTTTTGCTTTTTACTTCTTACTTCTTATGTGGGTCGCAGCGAGTCTCAGGTGTCTTCCTCCATGTGCGGTGCATAGCAATGAGAATTCACGACTCTCTCTGTCTCTCTCTCTTTCGCTCTCTCTATCTCTTTTGATTTTTGCATGTGTATGCGAGTTTGTGGTGCGTTAGTTTAAACTTAGGCAAAAAGTAGAGACTGAGTCTGAGGTCTTAGAAGTAAAAGTTCCCCCTTTGAGGCTTTTGAGGTTTTTATGCCCATTCCTTGAGTCTTCCTCTTTTTGTTGGTTTCCTAATAAAGTGCGTGCCAAATGCCTTATGCGGTGTTTAGGCGGTTAGATCTCGTTTCCTTTAAACTTAATTGCCAACTTAAAGTTTTGTTGGTGATTTGAAAAAGGGCTTTATTTTAAAGGGATACATCATAAACTATAATATTATGAAATAAAATAAAACTAAATATTCAATATGAATTATTTTGTTTTATGAACTCATTAAGATTCCATTGTTTCACGTCTTTAAATCGATTCAAGATATTCAATATTGGTTAGGAAATAGTTTATGGAAGACTCCTTAAGGTATTAATATATCCATGAATATAGTTCAGCTATTTTATTGAGTTTCCAGATTATAAAATCTTAAGAATAAGGAATCAGTTTTTTGACTAATTGCAACTGAATTTTGCTCAACTTCAATAGTGTAGTATAATACTATATTAAAAAGTGTTTAAATAAGATTAAAGCAATCAAATTTGCTTTTGGTTTACCTTATCTTCTTCTTTTAACCCATTCTCTTCGTTCTTCTGACTGCCTCTTCTGCTCCGATTCCCATTGCGCATTTGCATTTATCTCAACTTTCCCAACGTTCTTGCTTTTGTGGCATCCTCTTCCATTCAAAAATTACTCAATGACAGCACCTGCCCATCAAAATCAGTAATGCTTTCCCCTTCTCTCTCTCCTCTCTTCCCTTTCCCTTTCCCTTTTGAGTTGCCAAGTGCCACCTGTATTCCTGCTATTGTTTCTTCATCTTCTTTCCCTTTCACAATTTTCTAACATTTTACTACATTCGCACAATCTCGCAAATGTCAATCAAAGCAAAATGTCAGCCTGCAATCTCTCCTCCACCCCCACCCTCTCACCCTTTGCCACCCCCTCATTTGAGCGCAATCGTTTCGCATTTTCCTCCCGCGCTTTTCCAAATGTGTGTGCGGGCTTTTCAGCTTTTCTAGAAAAACAATTAAAAAACTTTCGGGATTAAAATGTATTTGTAATTATGTATTAGACAAAGTGAAAACAAAACAAAACAAAAAAATAAAAATAAAGTTTTTGCCTTTGAGTTTGTTGTTGTTGTAATTGCTGTTGTTGCTGATAACACACACACACATACACATTTAATGCTTTCGGCTATGTAAAAGCTTTCAATTTTTGGTACATAAAGCGTTGCGACAGGAAACACGCGCAGCAGCGACGTCGACTGCGACTGCGACGCCACCGTCGACGACAAATTTTTGGTTGCATTGACAGACGCAGCCTACGCACAACACACACACACACACACTCATACACACGGAGGGAGAGTAATTATGTTGCTCAACATCCTTCGCCAAATCCCCCTCCTCTTTCTCTCTCTCTTTCTTCTCCTCTCTCTTCCCAATTTGGTATTTTTAGTTGTGCCTCTATCTTGTTTTCATTGCATGCCTCTGTCTCCCTCTCCCTTCTCAACCTACCACCCACTAGTTGTATTCCTGTCTCTGTATTTATGTGTGTGTGTGTGTGTGACGTCGACTGCGCAGCTCATTGAAATTTGAGGATTTTTGTCTCAGTGCCCTAATTAATTTTACGTACCATGAAAATCATTGTTTGTTGCTTTGCTTTTACTCTATTTTCATGTGGTTGTTGTTCATGTTCTTGTTGTTGTTGCTGTCACTGTTGTGCTCACGGAATGTGCGTCAGTGTGTGTGTGTGTGCGAGTCGCATTGCAGAGACCTGTTTGAGCTACAACAACAAAACTCGCGCATTTCGTAAGAAAATATTCCTTCAACACTAGTCTGAGTTTACACTGCACGCAATTTTAATGGTTTTACACATAAATCAATTAAAAATATTATTATTTATTATATTATTATAAACTAAGAACTAAACAAATTGTATGGCAGGGTTTATATATTATTCCAAAAAAAATGTTTCGTTTTATCTCACACTGAGAAAATCAGATCAGAAATTAAGATTGGCGTCTAAAAAAAGTACTATCATAAATTTTAACGAAAAGTTTTTATTGAAATATCATTGAAAATTTTTCAACAACATAAACTACACATATTAAGTATCATTTATCTGGGATCCAGAGTTTGAAGTTATTATCAAAGTTCCGTTCAATGAATTAATTGTCAATCCTTTAAGCTGTAGGAAAGAAAAATGTGCCACAACAAAAGCAGAATGATTCCCATATTAATTGACAAACTATCATATAAGATCATTACAAAACAATCGAAGAACATCGAAATCCAAACAATCTTTTTATATTTAATGGATCTGTTTACCAAATTTTGAAATAGTCTCATTTTAAGTAGTGCAAATCCTTGATTCTATTTTTACACTTTTAATTTTGCCATCTCCCCATTAAAAAAGACAGAGAAATTCATTAACATTTCTTTTCATCCTTACGTCTTTTTTTTTTAAATAAACAGAATTTTGTTGCAGTGTAAATAACACCGACAATCTCCTCAAATAGAGCGCACTTAAAGTGCGCCATATTTCTTCGACATTGTTGGCCTAAACGTTGACTAGAAACATTGGCAGCCGCGTTGCAGTTGTTGTTGTTGGTCGTTTGGAAATTTGAGAAAATTAGGTTTTGTTTTAGCTGTTGGCAAGCTGGAAGGCAGGCGAACGCAATGTCCTGGTACGTTCCGTCGCGTCTTCTGACGGCCTAACCTGTTTTTTTATTTTCAGCATCTCCCTCTTCATTTCTCTGTCTCTGTCTCTTTCGCTCGCTCTTTTGTTTTTGTGCTGAAGTTGTTGGTTGGTAATTAAATGCTGCGTTGCTGGACCACAGCAACAAGGCCGAAGGACATTCGAGGAGAGAGAGTGAAGTCGATGGCAAAGCACCTAATCAGCAATCCCAGCGATGCTCGAATCTGAGCCGCTGCTTTTACCCATTCCGGGGTGGAAATTATGCAAATGCCAGTTGCCAGGACTTGACAAGGACGAGACCACACCACATCAGACCAAAACCAGACCAGACCCTCGGCTTTATTTGGGCTGGCAAATTGTTTTTCATTGCTGCATTTAAAATATGCTCCAGTTCTCATTTGCCATGGCTACAAATGGCTCTGGCAGTTTAATTAAAATTTCACTTTCGATGTGCTTTCATTTTTATTTTATTTTAACCCCAGAGAAAAATATCTAAGCAGTTGCAGTTGAGTTCTATATCTTAGAAGATACTTATATGAATTTAAAAACTGGGATTGCATTATATTTAAAACAAACATCTTTTTAAATTGCATTTTTATATAAAAACAGAAACTTAATGTAAATAATTATTAAACAAATTGGTTATATATTTATTATTATGTTATCACTTCACCAAAACTTAAACTTATATAATCCTTATAACTTTCGAACAGTTTTTCCTTTTCATTTTATCTCAAAGCGATGCGAGTTACTATAACAATTGAAGCTTGTATTAGTTTTATTGCCTTTGCTTTATTAATTTGACTTCCTCTTTCATTGCTCATCTCCCTGACAACTTAAATCTCTCACAATTGTGGGCATCCATTAGCCCGATGTTGCTGTGGCTAATTAAGTGCCTGTTGGGCCTTCATAAATAACAATTTCGTGTAATTTTTTTAAGCACAGTCGGCTCAGCTTAAAAGTCGTTACTAAGTATGAAATATATGTTTGGTATTTTGCAATGTATTTTAAGTTGAATATCTTGAAAGTCGTTCTGCAAAGTGGAAAGGAAATTGCTAAGTTTTAATATCAGAAGTTTTTCAGCTCTTTGTCTTTCTCTTTCTCTCCCTCGCTCTCTATCCTCATTTTTGATTTTTTAAATATTGTGTTGAATTTGGTTAGCGTTAAGATATTTATACGAAGCATTTAATTTGATTGCCATGTAGTTATTGTCAATAGTTCATCAATTGACCAACTTTTCCCATTCAAACACTTGTGGTGATCTGGCATCTTCAATATTTATGCAACCACAGATAACGATACTTTTCTATCGCTAATTATTGTATCGATATTTCGATATGTTCACATTACACACCACCAGTATTTTTGTACATCATTCTCTTCTTTCCCAACTTTCAACCAACCAACATCTCTTCAACTATAACCATCAACCAACCAACATCATTGTTAATAAAATCAGACTTATGGATAGTGCAATCTACTTTATAATCTTTGAATTATTGATTATTAATCAGCCCTCTCTGTCCATACACTGTTAAAAGAATCTTTCTACTTGAGTAACTTTTGGACATTCTAATTTCAAGATATTTTTTCTTCTAAGCTTCCATAGATTGAAAGTTTTCCATACCCCAAAAATTGCCATTATCTGCAAGCATATTAAATAGAAATAACCGCATCGCTTGACTGCGGTGTCCCATGATTTATTTGGCAAATTTGTTGCTGGATGTCGTTGTGACCATTAAATTAATTGCAATTTATCGATTTTTAAATTGCAATCACAACGTTTTGGGGGCTGGCCATAAAAAATATTGCGGGCCGCAACGCATGAATCCCCAAAATGCCGCAGAACGCAGAACGAGTCCAGCGATAAGGGGAAACTCAGCCTCGGGTCCATTCCCCATGTGTGTGTGTGTGTGTGAGGATGGTGAATGAAGGGCGGGGGCATGGTTAAATAAGCCCAAAACTCGTGGGCTCGAACTGTGCCTGCGGCTGGATGCAGCCACGAATTTCGTGTTCTCGCGTGTATACAAAATAAATTTAAGAGACGCAGACTGTGTGCGAGTCTGGCTAACATTGCGTATACGTAACGCGACATTCGAATGTAGAAGATGAGGCAGCTCTTTGAGTAGCTGCATAAAAATAGATATGTATATAAAAGGGCGTATAAGTTTCATTGGTAATTAACTTAACTACCACATAAATATTTCAAGCGTTTATAAATATTTTACATTTTACTTTTCTTTTGGCAACTTTTCACATTTTCTTTAACTTTAATAAAGAATTATTTGAGTTCTAATTTAAAACGAAATTTGGAAAATCTGTCATCAATAACTATGCAAAACTTAAGTGTTCTACATTAAAAAGATCCTGTGATATGACTCCAAACCACTTTTAAGAAGAATCTGAATTTCTCAACATTCTAGGGTATTTCGTATTTGTTACTGTGACTCTTTCTGCCACGTATTCCCACTTGCTTTATTTTGTTGCGCTTTTTGTGTGACAGCAGCAATAATGAAAAATATATGTGAGCACCATTAAAATACATCAGATAGGCATAGATCACACCCTGGACTGGATGTGTTGCTCCTGCTGGTCATTTGCTTGCCACACACACACATGCATTGACAATCCTCTCACCAATGTTGCCACTGCTGGAGCTGTTGCTGCTGCCTCTCCTGCTGCTGCTGCTGTTGCCGCTGTCGCGTTATCTTTGCTGTCACAGCAACGACAGTCGAGAGCTCCCTGGGCAATCTCAATGTGGGTGGAAATGTCTGTCTGTGTGTGTGGATTATTTGCGTGCCTATGTAAGGATGTATGAGGGACAGCGGCGAATGCGTGCAACTTTATGCAGGCTGGTAAAAAGCAGAAGCAGAAACAGAAGTATGTAACTTTAATGAGCTGCGGTCCACAGTTCAGTTGAAGGTGAACTCCCCTCTTCTTTACTGCGGTAGACCCCTAATAAACTTGAGTGCTCGGCTTACCAAAGCTAGGCTAAAATTCATAGAATTGTATAGCAAATGTCTAATGGAGAACGCTTTCAATCTGTATATGATAAATCAAGTTAAACTTCAACTCAAACCAAATGAAAAATCCTTTCTGAACCGTCTCTCATAAGCTTTTGGTACTCATTTTTATTCTATTTACCATTTGAATGCTTTTAAACTCATTATTGATCGCAGATTGATCTACATTAAATATTTAAATCAAATGTTTATAAAATGTTTAATTAAAGATACTTTTCCCATATAATCTTAACTGCAACTAATCCATAATGGTCTGTTTATAAAATTGACAACCATTTCCTTTCAGTTAGACAACCATTTCCTTTCAACAGTTCGTCTCATATTATCTTAAAATAACTTTTGAATAAAATATTCCTCAGATACTCCAAATTCTGAGCATTTACATTTTTTAACCTTTCTCTATATAAACTTATTGAATTGAAGTATAAAAATTTTTAAATTTATTGTCCATTTCTTGTCATATCTTTTTAGTTAAAAGCGCATTCAATTCCTTGCTTTTAAATTTAATTATCACACCTAACAAATGTTCTCAAGACTCAAGATTGAACTCTGATTGAAGTTCTTACAATACGTACCCTTAAAATTTGTCAATCATTCCTTTTTATGCTCTGCCATCTCCCGCGAAATGATCAACACTTGAAGCAACAAAATTTTGCAGAATCCGACAATTATCAAGGTATTTAGATGCTCGAAAGATGTCCTTGCTCCGACGTATGGCAAAGCAGCTTATGTTCCGAGTCTATGGCACTTTAAACTGGATGTCTAAGCAACATAAATTTCGAAAGGAGCCGAGGCACAGGAGCATAGCGAAAAAGCCAGCGAAATATATTTCAAGTGCTTCTTGACTTGCCCTACTTGTTGTAAATTTCGAGAAAATGGTTGAAAAAAAGAAAAAGGCAAAGGAAGATGTAAAGGAAAATGCGAAGTGGAAAAACAAGTTTGCAGTCGGTGTAACTTTGGTTCGCATGTGTTGTGGTCTTCCATCATGGCCAGAAGTGTTCTCAGGAGCTCCGGGCGGCGCATCAAGTATGCGCACTGTTGGCCAGGCAAAAAAAAGATACAGCTGCCCCACTAAAGAGTGTGCCTAAAAATTGTATGTTTGCAACAGAGCCCCAAAAAATGAGAAGTAAAGGGAATAAAGTAAAAGAAAAAGAAAAAGGGGCAGGAGAGGCGTGGCAACTGCTGGAAAAGTGCGTGTGTCTGCATTGTAAAACTTTTAATGGCTTGTAGGTTGTATTGAGTTTTTCCCGCTCTCTCACATACAAACATATGTGTCCCGCAGGTGCGTCAAGTCTTTGTCCCTCCCTTCTTCTTCACTTTGCCCATCTCCTGCTTGTTATCGCTTTGCCAGAGTTGCCATAATCATTAACGTTATTGCGCCGTGTGCAGCTGCTAAATCTGCCTCTTTAAAAATATTATGCTTGAATTTCAATTTCAATTTGTTAGCGGGAAATGCATTTTCAATACACACAGCACACTCACATCGCATACGTGAAACGTCGCACACCATTTTGTATATGTTGTTTTGTTTTTGCACATAAATCAAAAATGCGTAAAAATTTATACGTCGTACGCAATGGCAACTGGCAACTGAGGGGGGGAAGGGGGGAAGTGAGACAGTCAGCCAGCCCGTCAGCTACTCCTTCCTTCTCTACCCCAAGGCAAATCCCCCAGACCCATTATCATCATCAACAGTCAGCAAAATGGCCCCAATGTGAATGTTGAATGCCAAACGGCAGTAACAACAACAACATCGACAACAACAATAACAACGGTTGTGGCAGCAACAAGCAGCCGCACCTGAAGCTGGTGGAAAATAAGTTGTTGGGAAAGGGAAAATGGAGTCTGCCATGTGAATGTTGCCAGTGAGAATAATGGGTATATTGAGCAGTTTCAGATTATTTTGCTATATCAAATACCCGTAATTTGGTAAACATAGAAAATTATACAACATAGACAGTTCTTAAATATATTACATAAGTTATTTAATGTCAATAAAATCATCAATATTTCAAATACTCAATCAACAATTTTTATTATATTTTGTATTTTTAACTGAAAAAAAAAATGCTTACATTTTTCAGAGTTAATTAAAAAAATTGTTTTAAAAAATATTAATCTGACGCTTAATGCAACTAATGCAGAATTGATATAGACAAGTAAAGATATAGAAAATATGTTTTCTTTTTTTGTGTTAAATTATTAAATTTGTATACATAAAAATATTGATGCTTTTTATTCCAAATTTTGATATTTTGTTTTTTAATAAATACGCTTTTAGTAATATGGTTAATTAATCAAATTAATAATTAATAAAACTATTCTCAATATTAAATAATATTGATTTAATTTTCAATTTTTTCCAGTCACACTATTTACAGAAATGTCCTACATATTTTTAAAAATATGACTTATACTAATATAGTACTAATTTTATTTATATTTTGTTATTTTCTGAAAAACAAGTGTCTTGGCTTACTAATATCCTGTGTTCTGTAAAAAGCAGACTATTCAGATTTCCGTCTACAGGTTTTTTTCGCATTACTTCCAAAAGAGTAATATACTTTCTTTATTTTTATTATATCAAATTATATAATATTAAATTATATTAATTAAATTAATTTAAGTCCCTTTTGAAAGCTGATTTTATCATCTAAGCAATCGTCATCATCATCATTTGGATACAAATTTCGAGTTGGCCCTCGTTTTACCATTCTCTTTATGTGTATTTCGGCAACAACGTTGCAGCAACAACAACAATATAATAACAACAAACTGTAGTAAAGGCCGCCAGCCGTTGCTACAAGTGCCCATGGCCAGAACCAGAACCAGAAGCTGTGCAAGAAAAACGACAACAAAAAATGGTAGCAGCAACAGAGCCAAAGAGAGAGTGGGCGATGCAGGGGGTGGGGGGAAGACAAGAGGAGTTTGGGAATTGTTAAGGGAAAGCGCAAAGGTGCGTACAATCATTTTATTGATTTATATGCCGAAGCTATTACAACTGACATTCGAATTTTCCAACAAAATGCTGCCCAAGTTTTGTGTACATGGCCAAAAGGAGACTGGCTGATAACAGGGAGGGCATAAAGAGGCGGCAAAATCAGGCAAGGCAGGGGGCGTAGCCAAGCCAAAAAAAACCTTTTGTCAATGTTGCTGCTGTTGCTGTTGCTGCTTCTGCTGCTGTTGTTGTTGCACTTGGCTGAATCTGAAGCTCAGGACCATGTTGTCATGCCCCCGCCCCCCTCGGCGCCCACTTGTCCCCCTCTTGTCGCCAGGCAACCTGCAAAGATGAAGACGCAGCAACATCAGCTCAGACTGGGCCTTATATACTTACTTCTTATGTGTAGCACACTTTTAGGCCTTGCTTTTGTCTTTTTAGTTTACTTACTTCGCCTGCTTTTTGTGGGCGTTTCTCGGACCAGGGGGGGGGGCCTCTGGGTGTGGGGGGTGTGGCTGACAGAGACTTGACAGCGCACTCGTTACTTTGACAACACAGTGAGAACCCCAACCAACTTGCCATTTTGCTAACAGGTCCCCCCAACTCCCTATTTCTATCTTTCTCTCTCTCTTTCTCTGCTTACAGTTTGTGTATCCGTGAGATACTTTCGTGCTGCGCTTTTGCACTTGTCGTTTTTAGGCCCTTAAAACTTTCGCTCTGTACACACTGTGAAAATCAATTCATCATGAGACGCAGCTCGATTTTCATTCTGACTACTTCACAATTTCTATATGTATGTGTGTGTGTGTGTGCGAGGGGGAATGTCACTTGGCCAAAAATTAATTAGAGCCAAAATGAATCTCAGCTTCAAAATGTCGGTTTCTATGCCGCTTCTGTGTGTCTGTATATATACTTAAAGATTTATATGTATTCGAGTGTATGTGTGAAGTCTAATTAAAATTTATATATGCGCAGTTGGTAAGTTTTTAGTGGCTTTACGTTTCGTCGAGTATTGGAAGCTTCTGCTGTCTGTCATCGCATGTTTGGAACTAAGTTATGTTCGAGTAAAATAAAACTTAAATAATTTAAAGTGAAATTGAATGTCTTATTGACTTAGAATTAATAAATCAGCACAATAATAATCTTCTTTTAAATATGTTTATTGTTTATTTTCATTTGATTGGAAAGTTTATACCATGATAAATGTAGTATCATTTAACTTTTGGTACAATATTAAAGACAGCTTTAGCTTATTACCGCGATATCAATTATTGTTCTGCAAATGCTTCAAGTTCATATTATCTCAACTATTGCAGACAATTCAAGAAAAATCCTTTAATTTGGTTTAAATGCTTCAAATATTGCCTTTATTGCTCAAGATACAGTTGACTACGGTTTTGACAAAAACATTTCGCATTTGTTTTTTTATTTTTAAAAATATTTTAATCGAATGGATCTATTTTCCTTTTCAATTCCGAATTAACTTTCCTTCCAGTTTCTCCAGAAACATTGAGCCAAAATTGTGTGAAAGTACAGTGAACACTGCTTATCAAGCGCTCAATGGAGCTGAAACACAGTGACCAACATTTATGACAAATTTTTAGCAAATTGTAATCCAATTTGACATATTAATTAAGTACATTGTTAATTTGTCGCATTACACACACGCACAATATCCAAAACAACAACAACAATAACATCCCTTAGAAGGCCAGAACATTCTCCATCCTATCCCTTGACACACTGCCAAAACTCTGGCTCTAACTGTAAGTAGTGAAAGTAATAGCCAAAAACTTTTTGACACACTTTGCGCACTGCGGGCAGACACGCACACAACCAACACACACACACCCACACACACACAACAGACAGAGAGTGGCATTAATATATTTGGGACAGGACAAAGGACGCAGTACATAAGAATTACTTGGCCAGCATACAGGAAATTTGTGTGTGTTTATGTGTGTGAAAAAAGGGATAAACATGTGGAAATTTATTGAGCGCGCTTTTAGTTGTGCGTGTGTGTTTCTGTATGTGTGTGTATCTTTTTCTGTTTGTGGTTAGCAAGTGCAGCAAAGCTGCCTTGCCAGGAGCCCAAAATAAACTGAGCTCAACGTACTCGTCCTGGCGTTAAATGAGATATTTAAGTCATTGAGAGATGTGTATGAGATAAGCAAAATTCGGGTCAGCACAAATGTAGAACACCCTCTTTCAATACCCTATAAAATGGATTAGCAAATGGGCTAAATTCAACTCCAGCTGGCACAGAATAACAACTACATTTCAAAAAATATTTGCATATTTTATGATTGTATGTAACTAGAGATACCAAATATGTGTACTATTTTTAGACAATTTTTATAATACAAGTATCAACCTCTCTTTTCTACAAGTATCTGCTTAAAAGAGATTGCAATAAACTCACAAGTTGCTAAAGTTACAGAGTATCTTCTAGTCGACTCTTTAACCTCTACTTCTCATACCTTGACCTAGAGTTGTGGCAATCAAAGTATGTGAAAATAATGCAAAAGGTCTGCTTTACATACAGAGTAAAAACATAAACGAAACGTAAATTTTTGCTAGATTCATTTTATTTGCATATTCGCATATCTAAAAGGGATAATGAATTGCATAATCTCTTCCCGTTTCTCAATCTCTCTAGATTAAAAGTTCTATTATGTTACATATTAAGTGGTTCACTGGGGCATCTCTGTGTTAAATTTGTGCCATATTCCCGCAATTTAGCCCGACAAAAAAGTGTTGCATACTTTCAGGCTATTTATTTTTAAATAGTTTGGACTCATTGTGTAGTTTTATTGTACCTTTGTCAGTCCAAAGTGGTTACTAATTATGCAAAATATTTTGAAAAACTTTAAATAATAAAATCAATATTTTGGTTTTGCATTTTTATTGGAATGAAAAGGTTTCGTTTGAAGTTGAAATAAAATTATTTCTTGTTTATATTTAATATAGTATTTGAAGCAACTTTAATATCAATAATGTCATAATAACTAAAAAAATTTTTTTCAAACTAAAGTTAGATATAGAGGAAACAATAAATTATTGAAAAAACAAAGTTTTCTTTAAGTTGTATACAATCTATTTTGCTTTAATAGTTAACTCATCAAATGATCAATTCTTATTTATGCTTTCATTGACATTTATGTTTATTTATATTTGCTATTGTCAATTACCGACAATTACCCAATTTATTAATATCAACACTTCAATCTTCATCACAACCTACATCAAATATTTTTGTTAATAAATGTCAAAAAAAAAAAATTAGATAAAAATAAATCAGAGACGACAATCAGAGCGACACATGTGTGTATTCGCATATTCCCACATATCTTTATATGTATGTATGTATATAATAGAATGTTATGTTATGTATTTTATATATTACGTATACGCGCGACATACAGCTAAGCATAATAATCATATGTAGAGTAATCGCCTGCCAAATCCAACGCCAGACTAACCTGGGTCGTGTCTAACACTACATGAATCAAAAACCCAATAAACTACTTAATAGAGAGTCATTTAAAATTATGTTGTTGTCGTAGTTTTCGTTGTTGTTGTTAGTTCAGAGAAGGCACGATCCGTCAGATTAGATAAGATCTACTTGGTACGTTGGCGTTGTCGTTGTCGAAGCTTTTTTGGCACACAAGAAAAAATTAAAAAGCTACGCGGCACACGCATTTTACACAAATACACACTTTATACTTATACATACATATACATACATATAGAAGAATAGATAAAGCATACATATGTCTACTAATGTTTTTGTTCTCTTTTGGTTTCTGCTTTCTGCTCTATTCGTTGCCTGCTTTTTGTTTTTGCTTTCTATTCTGATCGCACGCATATTTGGCTTCCCGGCTTCGTCGCTTGTCTACCCGCTTCTCTCTCTATCACTCTCTCTAGCTTTTTATCTCGTCCTCTCTATCTATTAGTTAAATGTTAGTTTTCTCTCTGTAGTTTTGCTTTAGTTTTGCTCTGCTTCTCCCTTTACTCTATTTGCTTTTTGTGCTTAATTAAATGGCACATACCTTGAACTTCACCGAATTTTCGCCATTTGTTTTGATATGTGCAAAAAAAATACAGAGAAAAATTAAAAAAAAAGCATATTGTTGTTGTTGCTTTTAGATTTCGCAATTTGCCAATTTTGATAGTTTTTATTGGTGCTATTTGTTATTGTTGTTGTTGTTATGACTGTGTTTGGGGGTGTGCGAACTTGTTGTTCTGATTGCCCCAAAATAAAAAAATGCGTAATCAGAACTATTTGGTATTTTGGGGCTGCCTGTTGTGGAACCCGACTATTTTTGTTTGCTGTCTTTGTTTTTATTATTGGAATTAGTCATGTCAGCTCCCGATTGTAGCATTAATAATGGGAAGTATCCAAAAGTTAGATTAATTTAAAACAAGTGATTGTAGTTATGTTTCCATTTTATTATATTTGATTTTTATATCTAAAGATGTACAAGGACTTTCGGAATTTGAAAAATATATTTACATTTATTTTCAAGTGAATTAAAAGCTACGAAACTTAAATATTTAATTCTTTTTATGATCTCTCATAATATTTAATTGACTAACTACTGAGAAATCGAATCTTTCTGCCTTCCAATTCTTTTATAGCACTTGTAACTATTTTAAGTATTAGCAAAGTTTAGTTTATTGTTTTTCAGCAAGAGTTATGGAATTTCGATACCTTAGAGGTAGTTGTAAATGTTGGTTATGATAGTGAATGCTTATGTGTTATATCATATCTGCACATAATCGCAAGATAAGATTACATGTTGGCAACATACGATGCCTTGAAAGAACAAACTAGCAAATTCGTTGTTGTTTTACCCTGCAACGAACTGGCTCGAAATGCCTTACATGAAAATTCCTAGAACTAGAGAAAATACAACTGCAAACGTGGCCTTTTTGCTTGGCTAAAGGAACGAAAAAAAAACTTGACCATACATAGTCGTTGAAAACGTTGAAAAAGTGCGTATATATTTGCATTATAAACGACTCGCAGTGACCGGCAATTGGTCAGCAGTTGAAAGACTTCAACAACTCACACTCTTTCTCTCTCTATTTCACTCTACGTCTCTCCCTCATTCTCTGTCGGTTTCTCTCGTGCGTGCAGGCAACGAAAAAATAAATTATGTTATTTTTGTGCAAGTTTTTTTACTACATTTTGTTGTTGTTATTGTTGCTGTGGACTTTGGCGCTGCGTTTCGGCTTTTTTGGCAACGGCGTGAATGAACTTTTCAAGGTGAAACTAGCTAGAATAGGCAAAGTGTAGGAAAGACGTCGACGTCGACGTTGGCGCTGACGACGACAGCAACAGCGACAGCAGCGAAGCTGGCAGCAAATTTAGCTGCAAACAACAAGACAGCACGATCTTTGCGAGAACTTTCAACTAAGAGATACCCTTTGAAATGCTAAACTGTTTTATTTATTTAGCATTTCAAAGGGTAAATCAATCAATCAAAATCTTTATCAAACTTTCAGAAAAATAAGTTAATATAACAAAATAAGGTCATTCCGAATGGAAAGGTGTAAGAAATTTAATACAAATCCAAAGCTAATTATAAAAATAAATGAGAATGACAAACTGAGAAAGGTAAATAAAATTTTTTATAATGATATTTTCAAATTTTGAGGCTTCAAACTTTTTGGAAAACTTTAATTTATGTTTTACATTAAATATAAAAAAAACAAACTCAAGCAGATAGATAAAAAGCTATATCTGTATCCACAATGTAAATATGCTCTGCTGTCTGTTACATACATATGCGCAAGTTGTTACTTCCCTTCTTAGTGAACTCTACAAGTGCAGGGTATTCAAATAATATAAGAACTTGCAAGAGAACAGGAACAGCTCTTGTGTGTGCCGGGAAGCGTGTGATTGGCGCAGTTGTTGCTGCTGCTTCAACAACAACAACAACAACAACAACAACATGAAAGCGCACACGCATTTGCTGCCCGTTTGGGACGGGTTTTTTCCTTCTTCTCTTTTTTTGTTATTCGCCAAAAGATTCAAAGTCAACGCTTGCAAGTCGCCATCGCTGGCTACCACGCAAAATGAAGACAAAAACAACATGAAAAAACGACGAAAAATAAAGAAACAGTGAGCGAACCGAACCAAACTGAGCACTACGTACCCAGAATTTGCTAGACAACCATCTGAATGAGTCCATAGAAAAGTTAGACTTGGTTCTTGCGGTTGGCTCTTGTTATTCTTGGCTAAAAAGTCATTTTTGTGGTCTCTGTTGTTCCCTCATCTTTTACTTCTCTGCTCTTGTATTTTTTTGTGCTCTACCCTGCCCACAGACATTGACGGGTTGTTAATGGTTTGCAGTTTGGTCACTTCAAGCCGAGTTTTTTTTTTTTTTTCTGCCTTTAGTTTACAAATCATTCTCTTCTAGCTGAAAATGGCCAATGCCAGTCTGACGTGTGGTTTAATAGTCTCACATAACGCTGTTCTACATTTCATATGCTCCATTTCCACAGTTCCATATCGCATTATTAATCTGAATTATTATTATATTGCTACTGTTTATGCTTATTTATATATATATATTAATGAGAGTCACTTAAAGTTTCATAACCCATTAGTTTTATAATTTGGCCCACATTTTACAGTAACGATGTGTTTCAATTACCACAGTTCCTTCATTCAAACATATCTATTATTTCCCAACTTAAGTTCATCAATATATTACCAATGTTCTCTTCCAAGTGTTTCTTATTTGACTTACCTTATATTTAAAATAAATGCTATCTTAATTATCATTTTTCAATATTATTTTATGTTTTTATTTACAATGTTTCTTCTTCACATTTGCTTTAACTTAAGATACCAAATTAAACTGTCGCATTGTTCATTGCTTCTCTGGCCATTATTCACATATCTCTGTTCCATTCCACCTGTTCCATGAACCCAGCTTCCGCATCAAAGATTTCCACATCATTTGATTCATGATATTCATTCCCTGACCAAAGCTTTTGTGCACGTCAATAATGTATTCTATTATGCCCTTAAGTATAATATTGTTAATACTTGAAGTCGAAGAAGGCACGACTCGAGTGCTGTCTCCAAGCATTCAGTTCCAGCTTTGTAAGTGACGTCTTGGCAAATCTGGATATAGCCAATGAATGGCTTGCCAATCAATTTACAACGCGCAAAATTGCCCAAATGGAAACAAAAAATAGATAACAAAAAAAAATAGGAGATGGAGAAAAAAATAAACTGTCGGTTAATTAATTGTTGCGAGCGCATAGAACGCACCATCAATTTATTCAAACCACTCGCAGAAAGAACTGGCATAAATCGAGCCTACATACATACATAACATATGTAAACGAGTATAGCTATCGATGATTCTCTTCGCTTTGCTTCGTTTTGTATGCAGAGAGTGGAATGATCGCATCTACAATGCTTCAAGGTTAACAAATTCTTATGCTTCTTCGTCGTCGATCTAACAGAGGCATCAATTTACGCATCGACTTTCGGACAACTCTCAATTTTAAGCTATTAAATTATGCATAAGAATATTATTATTAAATTTACTCTTTAAACGGATCTATAAAAGTAAATACGATTACTGTATGAAAAATGATTTAAATTCAGCAATCATTCAAAAATTCACTATTCAACTTTGAATCAAAATTAAGGAAATTAAGGAATACAGTTTAATTTCTACTGAATATTAATAAACTAAAATAATTTTAAAGGAAAATTCAATTTTATATTAGGTTTAATATTAGGTTTATTTTTTCAGAAAGATTTGGGTAGAAATTTTAGGTAGGGTATTTCGTAGTCGAGTAATATTACTAAAGTGCTACGCACATTTTGTTGAGTTCTTTCAACAATTTGGTATTCAATTTAATGCGTTGCTCATTTGCATAAATGTGCGTGAAGTCAGCGTCTTCAAACTTTTTGCAGCAATTTCAATGTTGTTATTGTTATTATTATTGTTTCAGCAAATAAGTTGAAATTTATGTTTTGATAATAGGCAAGTGTATCTATCTATATGCATAATGAGCAGCCTTAATTGAACAGCACTCAAGAAAGGAGACGCCTCTGCAGATCGTGCTACAAATTGAGCACACATGCGAATAACGCGAATGAGAAATGCGAAATGTGAATGCGAATGTGAGAATGTGAGAACGTTAAAAGCAAGAGAACTAATGCCAGGCAACGTCAGCGTCAGCGTCAACAGCAACGACAACGACAACGCCAACGCTAGCGAAAACAACAGCGACAGCGGCAGCGACGTCGTTGCTGATTGGTGCACGCCAGCAACATAGCACGCCAGCAACAGCAACAGCAGCAGCAGCAACGTCAAATCATAGCAAATACAAAATAAACATTTCTAATGAAGTCAATGAACTTTTATATTCTGGCGTTGCGATAATTCTTTTTTGCTTGCAAAATTTCGCTTTAAGTATTATCAAAGAAAAAAGTGTAAAAAAGTTCAACCTACAATAACTCTAGCTGCTGTTGTTGTTGTCGCTGATTTGAACGCTGGTTGAGTGCAATGACTGCTACAACAAAAGCAAAAATTAGCTAAAATGACACAATAAAACAACATTAGAAATAATATTTTTGGGGTGCTGTTGCTGCGTGGGATTCCAAAGGAAAACAACGACCACAGCTTAGCGTATGCGTAATATTTGTAATTTATTTTAATATTAAACTCAAACTAAACTCTAACATTGGTCAGAAATGTGTGTCATTTGGCTAGTTAGCTGGCCCAAATTGATAAAAAGTGATAGTGTTCGGCTGTTGTTATTATTTTTTGGGTGTTTTGATGACTTTCTTTCGCTTTGTAAACAGTGCTAAAAAGCGACTTTCGTTACCTTTTTTATGTATATCTCACAAACAGCGTTTTGCTTTTGTTTTCTTTAGCAGGAACGTGCCACAAAGTTACAAAAAATCGCGAATAGCGAAGAGTCTAAGACTAATAAATACCCTGTAATGCCTAAAAATAGTATGTATGTAAGCATAATAATCTATTTATAAGTCCATCGTTTTGAAATTAACAACTCATGTATTTTACTTATATTATATTTTTGAGGTCTGTGTTAATCATATAAGTATATTTATAGTTATATCTTCCTCACTCATTTTATGCTCACAGGGTATAAAAAGTAGCCAAAAATCACAAGAACAAAAATTAAAAATACACGTCAAACAGTCAAAAATATTTTGCTAGACATAGTTAAAAGTGTGTGTTGATATATGAGGCTATATGTGTGTGTTTAGGAGTGTGTGTGCGTGCGAAAAGTAAAATTAGAATTTTTGTGCGTACGCTGCGAATGGCTAATCATAACAAAAGACCGCAAAAATTAGAAGAGAACAAAAAATACGAGGCAGCTTTACTTCAGCCACATAAACATGAAAAGCCAAAAATACATAACGAAAGCCTTCCTCAAGGTCATGAAAAACTTACACACAAAAAAAGTGAAAGATACAGATAAAAAACAAGACAATTTGATCATAAATTTACATTAGGCCAATTGCGTAAATGAAAGCAACAAATTAATTTAATCAAATTGAGAAAAAGTTAATAAATTAATTTATTATATGTTATGAAAATATTTAGAAAAATTTAAATTTGACAATTAAATAAAGTTTAATGCAGATTTTTGAAATGAAGTGAATTTAAATGCAAATTCAAATTAGAAGTAAAATAATAAAAAAAAAAAATTAAATAGTGAATTTGCTACTCCACAGCCCAGACAATTAAACTATATCTAATCCAAGGAAAAGTTTCCAAAATAAAAGGAGTTTTTTAATTAATTAGTTGTTAACCAAATCCAAATCATCCTATAAGTATGCAGAAGTTTTAACTAGTTTATTATCTCATATGATTGATCGTTTTATATACAACAATAAATATATATATACTACAATATATACACTATACATATGTTAACTTCTTATACTTTGTAATTTACTTTGTCTTTTCTGTTTCTTTTTCTTTTTCTTACTCTTCTTCTACCACTCGTCTGGCCAATTTGTTGTTGTCTTTCAAATGCAAAAAACTTGTTAAGTGGACTTTGATGAATCGCCATTTTCAGTGCGTTCTTGTTGTTGTTGTTCTTTGCTGTTTGCCTATTATTCATGCTATGTCTACTTCCCCTTTCCATACCCCCTCGGCAGCTCATCCCACATGTGTTCCTGTTGTTGCTGTGAAATTGGAATTAGATACAAAAGTCACAGCTAGCAAAGTGCAGAGTGCGTGTGGAGAGCCAAAAAGAACAGAAAAGAATGCGAGAAGTAAGGAAACTTGTAAATAATGCTAGAGTTGTATGTGCTCGACTAGAAGATACCCAGTAGGAGAATCTGGACATTTTGAAAAAAAAATTTGTTGTTCAATTTATGAAGAATAAAATTTAAAAATAAAACATAGCATAAATGAGAATCATGTATAATTAAAAATCTTTAGTAATTCAGTTCTTTAATCTCGACTAAATATATACTAAAAATTTGCCAAAATGCCGCTAGTTACTTCTGTAATTATTACTATTCTCATTTTCTTGCCTTTGTAATTACTGGGTATAATCAGCGACGCCCAAAAGAGTCGAGACGAAAACGTTAGAATCAACTGGCAATTGTTTTTGTTGTTGTTATTGCTAACTGCCGGCGTCGGTGGCGTTGGCGTTGGCGTCGTTGGGCAAAAATGAGTGTATTGCATCATCAAATTTAGAAAAACAAATTTAACGCACAGCAGAAACAACAACTACAGCTACAGTAACAGCAACAGCAAGAACAACAACAACAACGAAAACAACAACAATATCAATCAGAACGATTACACGAAGCATAAAAACGAAGGCTGCTTCGTGAAATGTTCTGCGCTCAGTCCGATGTTCGTTGGGTTTGGTTTGACTGAAACGCAGCGCTGCTGCTGCTGCTGACGTTGACGCTGGCGCAGCTGCTGCTGCTGTTGCCTTTGCTGCTGCTACTGCGGTTGCTGCTTGCCTGCATGTGTGTTAGTGCGCGTGCTTGTATGCATGTTTGTGTGTGCTGCGTATTTATGCTGATCATCGGAATATTTTCATACAACTTTGCACCAACACACACAAGTTTTGCGAGGCTCATTTAATTGTTGTGTTGCTGCTGCTGCTGCGTCGTTAACTGCTATTTTTTTTCGCGCGTTGATTGTTTTGGGGTTTTTTCTCGTTGCTATTTGAAAGTGCAATAACCTCGCAGCAATTTTAGTTTTTCTAGTCAACGGTTGACACTGCGACCGCTGCGATAGTGTCAAGTTTCGCAGCGTATGCGTAATATTTGCTATGCGCCATTTTTTGTGCACTTGAACCAATAAAGCGTATTTAAAATAAAGACATTTAAATAAACATCTACTTAACTGTAAGTACTAAAGAGGGGCTTTGTACTATTTACATGTGTTCGAACACAATCCTAGTTGTAGAGCATATTGTTGTTATACTTTTTTGTCAATATGACGTATACTTAATTATATTCATTGTTTTAATTAAAAGGCATAATATAAACTTTATTATGTTATTAATTCTTTTTAATTACCTTAAAAGTATTAATGGGAAAAAGGTGCGTGCTAATTTTAATCAAAACATTTTTTTTAAACAGTTGATATATTTTGTAGTGTGTAGTAGTATGTATTAAATAATTAAAAATGATTCATAAATTGCAGTTTAATTGTGAACTTTAGTCCATCTAAATTCTAGATTTTTGCTGGCTTCGAATCACTCTTGATTTGCTGATCTTGGTCCCAACTCACAGAGCACGCATTCGTCACATGTTATGTTGCTGCTGAAATTCCCCCTAATGCCATGCACGCACACAAGCAAAGACAAACACATATTGTGGCAAAGAAAAAAACATAAACTTGCTGAGCACAGTGAATGCTGCTGTTGTTGTTGCTGCGGCAACTCAATACAATTTGCTCACTTTTAGAATAGTTCTCAGCATTTGCACTATACAAAAGAGCAGCAGCAACAACAACAACAAGAACAATGATATAAACTGACTAAGTTGTTTACGAAAGTGCGTGTAAAGCAAGCAATGCGAATTATTCAGTCATTTGGCAATTGGCAACAACAACAAGCATAACTCGCTATGCCATTGTTGTAGCTTTGCTTTGCGTTCTACCTGCAACGACCCACACACAAGCACACACACACAGACACTCACACACATAGATAATAGAAAACTACCTGTCATTATTATTTGTGCCTTTTTTTATATTTCACATTCGCTTTATTCTTTCCATCTCTCTCTCTTTCATTCTATTTTTTATTGCGGCTCTGCTTCTATGACATTTTCTGTTGTTGTTGTTATTGTTGTTTGCTGTGGTCGCTCCTCACGCACTGCGACTTGAAAATCAAAAAACGAAATAAAAGGAAAAAAACTCAATTAATTTATTTTTGCTGCTGCGACTCTCTCGAAATAAAAAAAACTACGAAAAATAAAGAAGAAAAATAGAGAAAAAAATTGCCTCTATCGCATTTTTCAAAGTCAGTAACCCTCTAACCTTGAATGTTGCTCCTATGATTCTATGCCGACCCAAAACTTGCCCCCTCGACCCGCGAATCTCCGTTCTCATCTCAGCTCATATTCCAATGCGTATGTTGTGATGTGATGTGGTATGTTTTTGGGAGTGCTGTGTTCTTGTAGTTCTTTCATTATGGAACGCAGCAGGGTGCTGGATCAGCTACTGAAGAATGTGTGTGTGTGTGTGTGTGTGTGTGTGTGAATTTGACTGTTTTTTAGTTGCAAGTGAGCATAATTAATCTCAATTTATCAACAAACTGAAGCACTTGATTGTAACTTTTGAGGATATGGCAAAGATCATCCTGAGATTATTCTTACAATTCTATTTATGGAACCAGTTAAGAGGTGCTCTGTTACTTTTTATTTATAAATTATATTTATCATAAATTAATACTTGCTCGATTTAAATTTGATAAGGTTACAAATTCCTCTATATCACTTTCCGTCGCTTCCATTGAATATCTATTCTAAATCATATAGATTTTCCTGGCCTTAAATCTGTCCAATTTAATATGTCGTCTATTTTCTAAACTGCATATTTTAAATATTTTTCAAGTATATTTAGAACATTTTAGTATTCTTAATGCCACTGTGGGTACTGAAAATAAATTTGTAAATTTCTTTAGTTAATTGCAAACTGACAATTGCATTAAGCATTCGATTTCTTCAGCTTTGCCCTCATTGACTTTACTAAGCACTCTATGAGCAATAAATAAGACTGACTTAAAAATTTACTCCTACATTTCCTTATGTAACTATTTATAAAGTCTAGGCTGTTAATTTCTTATGCAAATTGAGACAAGTCAGCAATTTCCTATAAACTCTTTTATTATATAAAATTCCTATACAATATTTTGGTATCCAATTTGATCTACTTGATTAGTTTCTGTTCTTTAGCTGCGTTGCAAGTGCGTATGATGAATATTTATTTTTAATTTGGTTTTATGCCTTTTTATGCCGCTGCCTCGCTAAAAATATTATTATTGTTATTTGTTTTTATTATTGTTTTTTTTTTGTTTTTTCTTTATTCGTTTCTATATATAAGTATTTCCGTCTGCTAATGACACGACGCCTCTTTGCTATTTTGTGATTTTTTTTAGCTATAGTTTTTTTCTTTTTGGTTTCTATTTCAGCGTAGAGTGCGTAAGTTGCATGAGTGCTGTTTCCACCAATAACAACAACAATAACAACAACAATAGCAACAACATTCGAAGCAACAACATTAACATCATCACATAAAATGGCAGTGCGTGTCTCGAATGACAGCTGTCAAATGCTCCGGTGAGTTCAGCTGTGATTAATGCCCTGTCGCCTGCTAATTTTGCATTTAAAGCATTTACACACACACGCACATACACTTGCCTACACTTACGCACTTTCGCGTCAAAGTGTTTGACATACGCATATGACAAAATATTGGGTGACAATTTTCTTCCCTTTTTATTTTGTGGGTGGTCTGTCTAGAGATCTGTCTGCCTTCAGTTTATGTTGAAATTTATGTGATTTGTCAAAACGTTATATACATATTTCTGGTGAGCTTAAAATTGCAAAAGCATCAATAAAAAAGTTGTTAAAATTTGCGATATGGAAAGAATTTAAGGTAATTTTGTAATACAATATTGTAATATTATATGAAAATATGACGCATTATTTAATTAGTTTAATATTGTATGCATAACTTTTCTCTTTAAAAATCAAAACAAATAGATACGGAAATCAAGTAAATACTTAAATCTCTACGTTTGTTTACGGATGCACAACGCCAGGTGGCGCTATTCAACTTTCACGACATTTCGTCATAACTGTCAACTTAATATCAAAACTAAATAACTCAAAGAGACACTCGCATGGTAATTAGAGGACCGTAATTAGTTTGTAAATATTCGAAAAAAACTAAACAAATGTAAAGCCCTAAAGAAAGGCATCTCACGCAAAGCAAAGCGGAACAAAATAAACGAATTATAATAGTTGAAATAGACGGAAGAGATGAAACGCAATGCGAAGGAGTCAAAAGTCGCATGTGTGTCACACCTCTGAAAGGGCACAACAAAAGCCGCAAGTGTGAATGTGTAATTAAATTTTATGAATTAATCTGTTAAATATACATACATTTTACACGATATACACATAATTTATAGACACACCTCCTTGGTCAGCTTTATGGGCACATGGCGTATGCGCGATTTTTCATTTACTCGTGTAACATTCTGATTTATGCCCATGTATGAGGAGTTCTGTGCGTGTGTGTGTGTTTGTCTGATAAGCCAATGACATTGCGCTTCAACAGTAGAGTATACCAAATGTGGCAATCAAATTAATTTTAACGGTTAAAAAATTGTACAACTTAAGAAAAATAAAATTCTTTAGATTAGTGAGCAGAGAGAGTTGTTGGTTAAATGGAAAGTACTTTTTTTCTTTGGAGATTAGTCGCATCGTTCAAAAACTAAATTAAAAGATTTATCATTTAATTTATGTATTATTATTATAAAATAAATAAATATTTTAATTTTAAGTTGAAGTTTAATATCAGAACATTTAAATTTTTTAATTGAATTAAATTTTTTTCTCCTGATTTGACTCCTTTCGCAAGTGCTCTGCATAAAATTAACCTTCACAATACATATATTTCATATAATTTTGAATAAATTATTATAAAATAAATTAAAATATATCATAAATTGAGCTGCACATAATTTAATATATTAACGCTAGCATCTAATGAATATTAATTAATTAATATTAACAGAAAACCTTACACCCCGCCGATAGGCATGCATTATAATAGATATTATAATTTTATAAATAACTTCAGATCGACCAAGAAACTACAAAGAAGAGGAAAAAAACTTAACTTCCTGTGCCATAAAACGGCCGCTTAACGATTTGAATGCACATAAAATGCAAAGTTGAGCCAATGAATTGAATTAAAATTCAGTTAAGTGTGGAATATAAACGGTTATTCATGGGCTCGTTCCAATGCAGTCAGTAGCCACAGCGACAGCCGAGTAACCAGTTAACAGCCAGAGGTCAAGTTGACCACATCATTTGAATATCGACCTTGAAAACAGCCGACGAATTACAAGTTACAATTTACAGCTCAATTTAAATATTTGAATAGCGATACGTCGAGGGCGACGGGAGGTCTAACAAATTGACTTTTCGATTTTTATACATGTACCCTATCAACAGGGGATTACAAACTATCAAATTGACTACCCTATCAAGAGGGTATTACAATATTATTAGAAAAAAAACTATCGAGTTGACTGTTCAATTTGTATACCCATAAATTATTCAGAGGGTTTTACAATATTATTTAAAAAACATTAAGTATTATCAAAGCCTTGAAGCTTGATTGTTTATAAAACCAATCATAAAAGTTCCGTTTATCAGCTACTCCGATCAGCTCTCATTATTATCGGTCAACGTATTGAATGTTCAACCCACCAAAAAAAAAGTCCTGTTTCTTCCTCTTTTTTTGTATTGTTGCACGCAACTAATTGAAGGCATCGACAGTTGTTGTAATTCTCATATAAAATGTATATGGGAAACTTTGCTTTCTTAATTGACCTTGGGCAAGTTCAGTGCTTCTTTCAGTTGGTTATGCAGTCATCTAAAGTACATTTATAATTCTATTATTACATTTTATATTTCTAATCACAATTTCGTGTTTCGTACTGCGAGTGCGGAAATGAACGCACCAAATAAAAACTGAAAGCAAATACAGCAAAGCTCTATAAATGTAAACTTTATGATTGAAGGGCCTCGACAACAACAACAAAAACAAATACAACAACAACAATAGCAGTTAATTGATATACGCATTGATAGCGCAGTCCGAGACTTTTTAGCTTTTGCTTTTCGGGTTTTCGGTTTTCTAGAAGGGCAACGCAGTGTTCGCCTTGGTTGTCTCTCTCTCTATCTCTCTCTCTCCCTCTCTTTATCTGTAAGTGTGTGTATGCGCGTGTGTGTGTGTGTGAGTGCGCTTCATGGGGGCCCTTAACAAACTACTCTAGCAATACTTGTGCTTTACAATGTGCCCAAGGTCAGCCACGGCAAGCTACAAAAAAAAAAAAAAAACTACTCGTAAATCGAAATATTTGTTATAAGCAAATGTAACGTCAGTCAAGTTCACACAGTTTTTTTTTTTAAATATTTAGAATTGAACTTAGAACACCAGATTAATACCAAACAAGAGTTAGCAATGACATTGAAATTTTCTAATTTATTATTAACTTTTTTATTGTTATCTTATCTGGGTGCATGCGTAATCGATCCGCAGGCTTGAAGGTCTACAAACTTCATCAAAAAGTGAAGACAAATATATTTTCTGAAAATGTAAACATTAAAGATAAATTCATGAAATAATTTGGAATTAATAATAAAAAAATTTATGTAACTTTATTGAAATAATCTTTGTCATATTCAAAAATTGCATAAATTATAAATAATAAATTCAATAATAACAACATCAGTTTTAAAGATAAGTATTATTATAAATTATTTTAAAAGGTATTCAGAAGCAATATATTTAAAGTATATATACTGGTAATGTTAATCTAAGCAGTGAATAGACTTTGAAATCAATATTTAAAAATAAATAAAAATGAATCGAGTTGCCAAAACTAAACACATTTTCAGGCGGAATTCTTTCTGCATTCATGTTCTATTAATTTTGTTAAAACAATTTTTTCGTGAAACCAATTTTTTACCTTGTTAATAGTAACTTTCAATCATTTCTCTCTTAATTTTATTATTACTATTTTAAAACATTTAAATTCGATTTCACTTTCAGTTCTATCATTGTTAAATCACAATTTAACTTTGATACAACCTTGAAACACTTTGTAATTGCAATTGTGAACGATCACTTTAATTACATGTAGTACTTCAGCCTGGATAATTGCTTTTTTTTTAAACATATTTTCCATGTACTTGTGAGCCAACTCCAACAGCTAGTGGCACATTGAAATGTATCTGTATCTGTGTGTCGCGTTGTTGTTGTAGCTACAAAGTTAGTTTGCACTGCAAATACAAATCAGTTGCGTAAATAATGCGTATCGCCAAGCAAACAACAACAATAACAGCAACACTAACAACAACTAAAAAAACTACAACAATTTAAAAAAAAATAAAATCGAGGTATAGAATAACCGCTTGTTAGAGGCGTTTATAAATTACAGCGGAGCGACAGACCCAGAGAGTATTAAGCATTTTGATTAGCAGCTGCAAAAGAAAAAATACAAAAAAACAAACAATTTGAAATATGCGTGAACTACAACAACAACTAAGTGAGAAACGCACTAACAAATATAAGGAAAAAACGGCGAACGAAACAGAAATTCGTTGTCGATGCGATGCGTGTACCCCTGAACATAACCTTGAATCGAGTCGAGTCGCGTTGACTTGACTTTTGTGCGTGTGTGTGTGTGTGTATGTCTTTTTTTATTTAAAGATTCGTTAACTTTTTTTTTTCATAAATTTTTAGTGTGGTTTTTGTAGTTTTTGTTGTTGTTGAATAAATGCGTTAGAGCCTAACAAAAAAAAAAATGCGTTACGCATATGAGCAAACTCACACACACACGCATACAAACAACATATATACTCACAGATAGCTTGAGTGCGACAGAGAGGCAGCTATTTATGTGTGTGTGTGCCTAGACAGAAGCGCATGCCACTTGAGTTATGCGTGTTGAGCTTTTGTTCAGGCTGCGTGGGTCGCTCGCATGCGCTTCACTTGTCGCATTGAGAATCGCATTGAGAGGCGGCAGATAACTTACATAACAATATGCATAACAATAGCAAAGCTGTTTCCCATTAATCATATGTAATATGTAAATGAAACTTGTTATTTCCGCTTTTATCTGAGTTAGTTTTGTCAAGTATCGCATGGAGAGCCGTTCTTCCATGTTTCGAGCATCTTTGAAAATGTTCATTCTATTGACATGTAATGGTTGCTTAAAGTCAAGCCGGCTTACATTTTCCATGTTATACAATTGATTTTTTCCAAATTTTACTCAAAATTTTAAATTTTGAAAACTATTTGTGTTTATTTGAAATAATAAAATTAAAGTATCCCAGGTTTTTATTGCAAATACTGAAACTGTAGAAAATATATAAAAATTAATATTATGAGCTCTTTTAAAGTTGGCAACCTTTATCATTACTAACCTATAGATCACAAACGATTTCTAGTCATGGTTAATTTCTGAAGATATCGCAGTAAAATAGGAATACGTTTCTTTAAGTTATAAGCATACATTTTAAATATGTTTTTTATTTAAAGGAGAACAAATCCTACGTAGGCACAGTTAAAACTGAGAACTCGATCCAAATCAAATATTTCCGCAAGAACAACTGCCAAAAAAAAAAAAAAAATGAAAATATATACAATTTTTAATTCTCCTAGGTAAAGATCTTGAGGGAAGTTAAAATTGGCTTTTTCTTCAACAATCTCAAAGACTGTAGCGCACTTGAGAGGTCCAAAAGAACTTCAACTTATGCTGAACGAACTACGAAACTGAAGCAGAAAAGACAGAAACGAATGACGAAGAGGCAGCAAAGAGGCGACAAAGACAAAAACAACAACAGCAACAACAACGAAAACTAAAACTTTGGCAAAAGCATAAAATTCTGCGTACTGCGTGTTGTTTGTTCGCCGTTGTTGTTGTTGTTTGTTTGACTGAACTGAACTGAACTGAGCTTGAAACAGGGCCTAGAGAGGTAACCAATTTTTCTAGGCATTTTGTATGCGGCTCAAAAAACCAGTAAATTTGTTTTAGTTTTCTTTTTTTTTTTTCTGGCTGTGAGATCAGCATGCGCTGCGTGTTGCCAACCCAACAGTGATGTCCGTCTGTCTAACTATCTGTCTGTTTGTGTTTTTGTATCTGTATCTATGCGTCTTTTGTGTGTATCTCACACGCATTTTATGCGTAAGGTCGCAGCTTCAGCGACGCATTTATAAATCGTACAATAACCGGAAATTATATGGCCAAACATAGGCTCAGACCTAAGATTTAGAGCCCAAAGAATGACGTTGCAAACTGAAACCCAACTCATGTTGAGGCCTGAGAAAACTAAAGTTTTTTTTCTTGACAAAATAAAAATAAAATATCATAAATCTTTGGCAACTTCCGCATTTCAATTAGTTGGCTGCCAATTAAACAGATTATTATTGTTATTTCTGTTCAGCCATTTTGCAATTTCAAACTTAACGTTACCTTATTCAAGCTGCAAACCCAAACACTCAACAAACTTAACGAACTTTTTCGTTATGCATATGCGCGCGTCACTTTTGCTTTCGTTCAATTTCGTTGAGTCGATTGCCCCCAACTGCATGAGTTTTTTCTTACGTTCAACTTGACGAAGAGTCTGTTTAAACGTTGAGTTTGAATAATCTGATTACCCCTACCTCTTTTGAATGGACAATCGTCATTGTCATTTAACCTGACGATGAATTTTAAGGTGTTAAAAATATCTTTAATCTAATTGTATGCTTTCGTTAAATTTTATACGTTCTTTTTTATATTATTGGCCCAATTTGCACTTGATTTTAGCATTCGTTCAATTTGACGAAGAGTCTTCTCTCAAAATTCCCCTGCCTGCACTCTTTAATTGGCTGATTTGTTTAACGTTGCTCTTTTTAATTCTGTTTATCTCTGAGCAACAACTTACTCTTACCATTTTGCCTTTTGTAAAGTTGTTCACTGAATTATGCAGAAAACATTCAATAAAATATGCATATTTTGAGGTTTTCTTTCATTTTCAAAGCACACTTTTGTCGCCTTACATATTTTCGTTGAGTTAGGCTCACGTGCAAAACTTAATTTTTTTATGTTTTATCTATATAAGTTGTTAGCAGAAATATCGCTTTGTTGTTGTCGATAGGCGTATGAAGCTAATTACACAAAAGTGTGGGCTACCTTTTGATAATGTCTATCACGTTTTTTGATTTTTAATGAAAGTGTAAATTATTAAAATATATATATTTATTTTATTTCAAAATTAATATTTAAACAAATATAATATTTTAAATTACTTAACTTAAGCTAGACAATTTTTTTCGAACTTTCAAATCTAGCTTAAGCTGTTTAAGTCCACACCCATTTTTAGCAATATACCAAAAACAAACTGATTGCTTAGAAAGTATCAATATCCCCATTTAATTGACTGTTTAGATGCAATTTTGCAGTTAAAGAGTGAAATAATCCCACCCAAAATCAGAAAACAGACAACACGAAAACACTTCAAAAACAACTTGACAATAAATGTCAAAATTTTTAAAATAAAAAGGACACGAGAGAGCAGAGGAAAAGTGAAAGCGTAAAGCCTTTGAATGGCCAATAAAACGAGGCTGTCAAAAGCGAAAAATAAAAAGTTGTAATGACAGTTCAAAAGGGACAAGAACAACGAGAATGGGACAAAGAACCAGAAGGAGAACGAAAATGAGAAAAACAACATCGCGTAATAGAAACTGCCAATACAAAGACATAAACATGTGGCACACACTTCACTGACCGCTGTGCCAAGAGGACAGAAGAAAGGAAAGGAAAACAAAAACAAAACAGAATCAAGACAAACAACATAAGTCGGTGGCAAGTTACTTGAAGGTCCTTTCCATAGTCTGAACTGGGTCAAAAGAAGGCAGTACGTTAAGTACTTGCCTTGGGGACAACTTTTAGCATCTTCCTCACGTCTCTTATCTGCCCCGTTTTCTTTCTTTCTTCTCTTCTTTGCCACCCTCGCAAACAAATTGCTGTGTTAATAATGCCAATAACAAGCACAACTACAACACCGAGTCTATAAAAATATTTTTGATTTTTATGTCAAAAAACACAGAAATTTCGTTTATTTGCTTGACCGGTTTGAAAGCAACATGGGAGAAGAGGAGGATTGTCCAAGGATTGTCCAAGTTTCTCGAGAAAAAAGCAAAGTAATGAGACCTTTCAGTTTTCTTTTTTAGTTCTTGTCCAACTTTTAGCAATAAAATTCACATAATTAACTAAAAGAAGGAATGGAAGTTGTATTAAAACTTCTGAAGTTAAACTCTCTATAGTAAGTTTAATTGAATATGGAATTTCAGATCTATAATGTATTTAAAAATATATTGCAAATATTAAAAATAATGAAATGTATTAAAAAGAACCATAAAATGTATGTTATTTAAATTCTACATGAATGCAGTGCTGAGCATTTAACAAATTCGTGAAGCACGATTTAAAAGAAATGACTTTAGAAATCTATTTTCTAATATGTATTTAAAGTTCACAAAACGTTCTAAGCACATCAGAACACGCTGCAAACTACTTTCACTTTCACTTAACCCCTGCTCAAAAGCGAATCCTCCACCGTCACTCGTCAGAATCTCTTCATTTCTTAATCGTGCTATTGGCATCGCTGTGCAGTTTTCCCAGACAGTTGGGAAACATTTTCCTTATCAATTTAATGGCCAAGTGGCGTCAGGCCACACTCCGAGTCAGATCCAGAGCCAAAGAGAATCAAATAAAATGCTTGTGAATTATTTTGGCAAATGACACAAACAGCAGCAAAAAGGGAACGACACAGTGCACTATATAATCAAATAACATATATAACTGTACATATATATTGTGTCTTTACAGTTATATAGGCCTTACATAAGTGAAGCATTAAATGGATGAACTGGCGTCCAACTCCAACTTGGAGAAATGTCGCCAGAATGCAATAACTGTGTCTGGCTTCTGGCCCAAAAACAAGGCCAAAGATTAAAAACAAACTATTTAGATGTTGTATACGATGGAGCATGCCACATGCCACACACACACACACACTCATCTTCTCTGTCTTCTTCTTCATGTTGTTGTGCTGTTTTGTAAGTTAGTTTATTTTGCGACAGCATTTTTATGATGCCCCATCTTGAGGCGCCACGAATCCTGCTTCCTTTTTCACTAGACTCTCTGCTGCTGCTGTGGCAGCAATTTTTCGCTTTCGCTTTCACTTGCAACATTATCAGCCCATTGTTGTTGCTGTTGCTATTGTGGTGATTGGATTGCCTCGTTCTTTGACGGCCGCTTTTGTTTTTCGCCGCTTTTCCTTTGAACTAATTTGAATGATTTTTGCGCTTGCTCCACTTCCTTCTTCTTTTGAGAATGTCATATAAATTTCTAGTTTTATTATCATATTTGTCGCTAGATTTCTTCTGTTGTTGTTGCTCTGCCAAGTTGTAATAATCGTAAATTGTTATCTATAGAAATTATTTGCATAACATAAACAATTTACAAATTTCATAAATTGTTCAAAGCTGCGTCAGAAAATTTGTGAAGAAAATAATGAAAATAAAATTCATTTCTACGTCAATCTCTCTTCGATCTCAATCTATAAGAAAGAAAAATGTCCTGTTCAATATAAAATCATCTTCATCATCTTATACGTATATAATGTAATTTTCTACTATTTCCATCCTTTAACAACTTTCTTCACTTGAATCTTTTCTTCTCTTTCCTTAATTAAACTGATTACATATGACTTTAATAACACTTATGCATACATCATACTGCTATATTTGCATATTTTAGAAGCAGCATGAATCATTTTGAGCCCAACTTTATTTACAACCCCAGTCCAAAAATCACACACGCACCTCAAAAAGTCGGGTCAAAGGCAATTGGGGTTATTTTTTTAATAAAGAAAATAAGGGAGGGTTCAACTGCCCCAACAAAAATTATAAATGAAAACGCAATTTTGCAATAAAAATCCATTGGGCAGAATTATTATTTCAAGATACGAAAAGTAATTTTTTTTTTGTGTTTAGAAATTGAAATGCGTCGTCGAACCAAGCCCCAAAAACACAGCAGCAGAAATAACTAAAAAATTACAATAATTACAAAAATTACTTTATTGTTTGCGATGAGCATTTGTTGGGTTATTGTCCTATTAGCCGCACAGAAGGAGGTACAAGCTATAAATGAAGCGCAAAAAATGGTAATATGAGCATGAAAAAAATACAAGAAATTTCCATTAAAATGCAATAAAGGACACACAAACACCACAACAAACAACGACAGCCATAGCTAATAACAACAACAACAACTACTACTACTACAATAATTTGTGAGAAAATAATAAAATAAAAAGCCACAAAAAATTAAATTTGTTACCTTTCGAATTTGTTTTGGGCTGGGCCAACAGGGCGTATGTGTGTTCTATGATTTCTACACGACTTAATGGTCATTAATACACGCACACACACTCACACATACTCATACACACTAGCACACACCTATCTAAGCATGCACTGCTTGACCCTTTTGTCACACATTGCGTATGCGCAATATTATTTCTCATGCGTCTAAGGAGCAGCTTCGTGCAAGAACTTGAAAAAAAAAACCTTTTGCCGAATTTCTTTGATATATGATTTCGTAATTCTAACAATTTTATGACATGCCTGTGATTTGGGTTTTGGGGCATGTCCAATTGGCCAGTCAACTTGTCGAGGTGTGTCTGAAAGATTGAAGTTTTTATTTACCAAACTATAATTGCTGCATTAAATTGGACTCCTTTCGGATCTATTGAGAATTTTAATTAGATCAGACTAGTTAGTTTACTTGTGTCAGTTATTTATAAATTATAAGACAATGGCCGCGTTCACCAGAACTAATCAATCAGTAATCATGTATTTTGTTTGTTCGATAACAAAGCATCTCAATCACAGAATTTCAGCGTACTATTTTGGTGATGAATTTTCAGTCATCATACATCACATAATTTGAAATCATGATTGCTAATCACTGCATTTCACCAGAATAATCATGCAAATTTCATCGATTTTCTGTTGTCGATTTGTTCTGGTGAACACGGCCAATATTTATATTTCAAATATCACATTATTTCATTGTTATTATATTATTCTTAATTAATTATTAATAAATTCTATTTATATCATGTTTATTCGTTGACATAAATAAATAATAGAAACTTTACTATGTTTTATATATAACATTCAATGATATGGATATATTTCTTCTTTACTCGAAAATAATTACAAATACTATACTTCTGATAATAAGGATTTCCGAACACAATGGAATATCATTTTATGTTACATCTTTCAGAATGTATATATTTCATTACATAACTGTCTTTATTCCATATTTGATAGAGTATTAGCAGGCCACCTTGGGTCACTTGAATAACTTCCTAATGCAGGTTTGATTTATGATCGTATTAGTTTCCACACACATTTTCCGCATACTTTTCTTTACACCATTTTATGACCAACCTGCTGAAAATGCAAATTATAATAATTATGTGTGGTATTTTCCCTTTTTTCCCTATTTTTTTTGTGGTTTCTTGGGTTGCGTGAAAGGTTCTGAATGCAGTACACACCCTCGTTGAGTTGAGCACCTTTCGTTCAGTTCAGCTCAGATTTCGTATTTTGATTAATTACTTCAAATGGCAACGAAAAAGTCAACAGATTTAATGGAGAATTTTTGTGTTCTAATATCTTTGTGGTTCAATCTTGTGGTTGGCTGTAAAAAAAGCCCACAAACAAGAAACATTTCCGGCTATTACAAGACGAGCGAGTTGATGGAGTTGCAGATGGAAGAGCAAAGATTAGAGAGAGAAAGAGAGGCAGCAAGAGAGAGAACAAATGACCTACGATACAAGATTTTACATTCAGCTGAATAAAATGGAAGCACGACGCAGTTGAGCAAGAAGTGCTTGATGAAGAAGAAGTTAAGGGGTAGTGATAAGATAGACACGACTAAAAGATACTCTGTAGCAAGCTGTGAGTTAAGTTTGCTATTGTCAAAAACAATAGTTGGGGACAATCATACCCTCACCATGCACTTCAAGTGTACAGGGTATTATTTGTTGAAGCAGCAAAAGCATTGCCAGATCATTAATTAAAATGTTGCTGGACCAGTTCTTAAGCGCAGGCCAAGAAACAACCAAAGAAGTGGATAAGGGGAAGGAGGGGAGGAGGGAGGAGGGAGGAAGGGGGCAACAACAAGGGGCTGGCAAAAGTTACAACAAGCGCAAAAGCTTCGAGCAGCAGCAGCGACAACGCAGCGAAGCAGCATTAATAAGAGATCGCACGCTTTTTTAATCAGCACATAGAACATAGGCACACACACACACAGATACAGGCACACGCATGTTTTAACGTGCGTATTGGTGTGCTTGTATGGCCTCTAGCATTCAAAGTGCGTCTCTCTCTCTCTCTCTCCTCCACGCTTTGCTTTTGCTCTGCGCTTTTTCATTTTGACATTCGCTGCGATGAGGTAATCGCCACATGCGTGTGCCTATGCGTGTGTCTGTGAGTGTGAGTGTGTGTGTGTGCGTGAGCAAAAAGCTTCGTCGCTCTCGTTGCACGCGCTGCCAGGGCTCCCTCTCCCCGCTTCTTCCCTTGCTCCCGCTGAAATCGGTCTGGCCTTCTCCATGTTGAGGTTCTACGCTTGCCCGTCCATCTACTTAGTCGCCGTCTTAGCAGCAGCAGCAGCAGCAACGCCAACGTCAGCGTCAACGTCAGCAGTAGTTGCCAGTCGCCGCGACGCGATGAACAGATTATGGCCCTTTGACATCCCATAAATTCATGTCCACGCAGCGCAGTTTCACATTGTTAGAAGATTAACACTAAACTAGCTACAGCAAAGATTCTTCACGCTTAAAGTGCCGAAACTTAATTACCCTTACTAATGCACTTCAATAAGCTGTAGAAAGATCGAAAAGTTAGCTATCAGTACTGTTAAATATTTAATATTTTTTATTTAAAGGTTTTTTAATTTACTTTGATCAATGTCATTTTAAAATATTTTAATAGTGGAAACACTATTCCAAACTCTAGCTCATCGTGGAATTAAGTCTAATCTAATCGAAACTATATGTATAAGAGACTGCACATTAAAGACGTCCTTCTACCAATTTATTTAACAAACTATACCAGAATTTTCTAGATCTTACCAAATCACTTAGTTATTAGACTCTTTTAGTTAGAGTATAATGTAACAATGTTGAAACTCGTTTGGCACTCTAGTTCTGTATAATTTTATGTAGACAAATACATATGCATCTAATACCTACACACATATATATACATATGTAAATATATTAGTCGACATCTAGTGGGCCCATTTTTGCATTTAGAAAATTCTCAATAAATCTGTTGTGGTTGTTGTTTTTTTTGATGAATTTCGATGTTGTTGTTGCTGATAGTGCGACATGTGCACGAATCATTAAGCATTGAATTCTATTCTGTATAGAAAAAAATTCTGTGTTTTTTTTGTTATTTATTTAAATGTTTGATTATCAATTTTTGTAATAAACCAAAAACTAGCACAAGGGTTGTGATCTCTCAGGTAAAACCCACAGCAAAATTTGTATAGTAATGTATGATAACTTGAGTATCATTTGTTACTAAGCTTAAAGTGACATAAATCTTATAAAAAAAACCTCTTTACGAGGTAAAAGTCTAGTGCCGAAAACATTTTCATGCCCCAAAATTTCTGATATCCAATTTTGTGACGAAAAATATTAAATTTTACACATGAATTATTAAAAAATAAAATTTTTGTCACTGGCACTGCGCAAAAAAGTACTATTTATTAGGTATGAAAAATTTAGCGCAATGTGCCCAGTGACAAAAATTTTATTTTTTAATAATTTAAATTGTTACCTTTCGATCGGTATATAACTCGACCCGATCGGACGGTCATAGCAAATTTTCCATTCTTCCTGTGTATATATGCTAGTCGCTTTCGCACCCTTCGTGCTGCTTTCGTCACTAGCGCGGACTGCCGTCCGCAGTGATAAGATTTGTGGGACTGATTATAGGGTATTTGTTGATTTAATATTTTGAAAATAATTTATTTGACGCTTTGAAGTAGCGAAAACAAAAAGGAAATGTAATTTTAAAAACGCTTAAGCCGTAACTTACAATTTACAGGGTATCTTCCAGTCAAGCATCCTTTTTTCGTTTTTTTTAACTTTCGTAAAAATTTGAAATATGAAACAAAAATTAAAAGTTTTAGCACGATTTTATTATCAATTTAGTAGATTGCAGTGTGCCTCTGAATCAATACTTGGCTGTTTGATCTCGCTGCAGTGATCGCTTTCAATGCGCTCTCAATACTTGACGATCCACAGTCAATCGCCATTTTTGCGCATCCAATGGGAAACCAGTTGGGTCTCATGCTATTGCTATCTCCGTCTCGCGCACGCCGATGTTGCTGCAGTTCTGAGAGATAAGCGAAAGCGCAAAAAGAATTGCAATTTGTATTGTGTGCCATCTCGTTCGCACTTGGGCGATCGTTGCGGCGAATGCTCAAAGAAAACTAATTAGCTACAAATTGGCAGACATGTTAGACAATTGTGATTGCTGTTGTTGTTACCGTTGCTGTTGTTGCTTTTTGCACATCATGTAATGGATAAAATGATTGATTAACTGGAGACCAGAGCCCTGCCCTGCAGGCTGAACTACAACTTTAACCCGCGCCCCTTTTAACGGAAGATGCGCAAAATCGTTGAGTTCTAATTGTTGTTGTTGTTGTTGTTGTTGTGGCTGTTGCTCATTGCCGCAACTTAACCAAAGTCATTAATTTGCAATTAGTTTTTGAGGCAGCGGCACGCGTGGGAATTAAAGTTAGAATTGGCATTGGAATCGACTGCGTTTTGGCTTTTGTGAAACTTTTGAGCCGAAACAAGGGGAGGCAAGAGAAAAAGAGAAGAAAAGGAGTAAAGGAAAAGGTGAGTAAAAGGGCAGCAGCAACAAATGTTCATAATTACACGACTCAAACCCATTCCCTGCCTTGCTTTGCTTTCTTTTAATATTCACAATTGCCTTCGTTCTCGCTCTTATTTTTGTCGCTGTTGTTATTCCTTCTTCCTCTGCCCACGCGCTTCTTACACTCAATTGAATTCTTACAGTTGCTGCAAAACTTCGCTCCACATTTACAATTCATGCATAATAAACAAATAAAGTAAAAAAACAGAACAAACAGAATTATATTCTACTGAAACCTACCCTGTAGTTTCTTTAATTATGATTATCTCTTTTATATATATCGATGGAAAATGTTGTGACTTAAAATGGTTCTTCTGTGTTTTTATCTCTAGAAACATTTAAATTTTAAATATTTTTCGAGATTAAAATTGCCTTTAAATCTACTATAGACACTTCAATGGCCCTCTTAGGCATTTTATCTGATTACAGGGTATACCAAAAGATGCTGAAAATTTCGGAAAAACATTTGGCAGGCGCATCTTTCTGTCTTTCATTTCATTTTTGGGGTTGCTCTAGCCATTAGATTGTGCAAGTTTTTCAACATTTTCTGTTTATTCTCTTTTATTTTCTCCTTGGTTTTTTTTTTCGTTATTTTTTTTGCATAAAATAAATATAAATAAAACATAGCTAAACTGAAGACGAAGACGACAACATCAAATTGGAGGACATTTGTGGCTGGTCTTATTGGTGGTTAGTTTTCTGCTGGTTTTTGCTTAATTTAATTTATGGTTAACCTTTTTGAAGGTCTTGTAATGGAATAAAGTACTTAAGGTTATGAAGTGATTACGCCAGAGGACTTTACTTGGGGGAAGTCCCACGGCAGATGCTGTCTTATGTAAGCCGAAATACAAATCTGGCATTTGAATTTACATATTTTATGATGTGTGCAAACTAATAATCGAAAATTTCAATTAATATGGGAGTATTTATTGCCAATATAGTTTGGAAAACTATAGTCAGTTATATTTACGAATAGATTTTAGTGATATGCTAAAGTAGTGTTAATTATGATTGAAAATCTGATTATGTGAATTATGTGCAATTATGTGAATTTAAAATTTAATAATACATATATTTATAGTATATAACATTATATGACCTTGAAAAAATGTTTGTAGTTGCTTAGAAAAATTAAAAAAACTTATTTTCCCTAAGTTGAGTTTAAGATTGTCTTAATCCACATAAAACAAGTTAGAAGGGAATTTCTATACTATTTAATTAAGCTCAAATGCAGTTCCAGTTATTGAAGTTTTTAGAACACTTGCTGTTTGATTTCAATGAAATATTTATACTTAATATAAAAGCACAATTTATTTATATTTCAATTGATTCTATATTTGGCTCAGCTTCTATTTTCTTACCTAAGTCTCTTATTTATAGTTTACTCCTTTCCTCCCTCTCAACAAGTAACAATCAGCAATTGTTGAGATTCCTATTTTGGGCAATTCTCGCAGCGGGTTTCATGGATTACATAATTGCTCGGTGGTTGCACACGGTCTGAGGCAGCGGCTGAGGCAGAGTCAGAGGCAGCGACGTTAGCGTCGACGTCGATGATAACATTAGTACATCTGCTGGCATTGCGATTGATGGATTGCATTCTGAGTGTTGCCACATACATACATACATACAGACATGGGCCAGCGGGTGGCGGCTAGCGGTGTGGTGGGTGGTGGTGCGTGAGGCGTGTGCTGTGCGGTGTGTGGCGTGTGGAGAGCGAGGCATGCCACAGCTGTGGAGCAGCCGAAGAGCGGAGATCAAAGGCACAAAATAATTTACAGAAATTACAGCGACGGCAGCAGCAGAAGCAACTGCGCCATCAACAACATTGCAACATCCACTCTCACACACACACAAACAGAGGCACACACACATCAACACACACACACACACATACACAGACGCACTCCAAATTATATGCATTGACCTAATTTGTGTAAACGAGAGAAAAAAATAGAAACGAAATGTTTAACAATTTTTTTTAGTTCAACTTGGTCGAGAATTGCATTGGCTTGAGAGGGAGATAGAAATAGAGAAGAGGGGGGGAGACAGAGAGAGAGAGAGAGACAGATCAACGTGCGTCAATCAGATGCCAGGGCAACAATTTTTGGAGTAGCTGTTGTTGCCGCATGTAAGAGTCACATGTAACCCACAGTGAGCTATCGCTAAAAGCGACACAGCTGTAATTGAAGTAACCGTAAGCTGACTTAGCATTGTATAGGCAAAATAAAGATATTAAAAATACTAAAATTTACGGCTTGACGGGTATTTACTGTGTTTTTTTTTGTTGTTTTCAAATCAACAAAAATAGTTTACACTTTTATTTTTATAGTACTTAAAATTTGGAATTCTAAACTAGTTATCTCATTAATAATATGATTTTATTTAATATTCATATATTTAATTGCTTAGTTCAATTTTAGCAACTTTCACTCTTTGCACTTTAAATTTCTAAATTCTTGTATTTGTATTTTTATGCTCTTTAATTCATTCTCTTATCAAGTTTAGCGTACTTTAATTTAATTTTATCCGTCTACTTAAGCAGTATTCACTGTACTTTTAAATTCCTTTATTAGATAAACTATGCTCTCTAATTGACACTTTTTTCAGTTGCTCTTAAGCAGTATCTACTGTACTTTTACATTGGTTTTGTTCGTAATTTGCATTCGTAACCGCATCGCTTACTTTTCATTCCTCCTTTCATTACCCCCTGACTCCCCCACCCCTTTTCACCTTCCCCCTGCCCCACAATTTACAACACGATGCGTCGCATTGTCTGCCACATTTTGTTGCCGTTGTTGTTGCTGTTGTTGTTGTTGCTGTTGTTGTTGTTGCTGTTGATATCGCGTATCTTGTAACTCGTATCCCACATCTGTCAGTGTCTCTTCCTCTTCTTGTGGCTGCAACAACAACAACAACAACTACAGTCAACACATGCGTGCGTGACCCAATTTCCCTTATAACCCCCTATCTTCCTCTCTTCGCTCTCTATCGCTCTCGCACCGCTTTTTTCGAGTTCAAAAATTGCCCCCCTTTTTTTCTCTCTTCTTCTTTGCCATGCATTTATAAAGCAAGCTGGTCACACTTTTAATTGCATTGCATGCAAATTCAGAAATATCGTTTTGTCAACTTTCTTACCAAGTTCATTCACCCAAACACGGAATAATCGATTGGCCGGGCCAAAAAGGTAAACAAAGTAAGCGACGGTTAAGGCGTGAGGAGAGGGGGCAAAGGGGGTTAAGGGTGTGGGGCCTAAAGGTGAAAAGGCAATCAATGTGTCGTCGTCGTCGTCAGAATTTCAGTTTTCCTTTTTTTATTATTTCATTTCATTTGATTGTGCGTAATAGAGCGTTAAACTCTTCGCAGCGCAACAGTCGCTCCTTTTTTTCTGCGTCTTTCCCTACCCCCACTCCTTGTTCTTCTCTTTCTTCTTTCGCTTTCCTCTCAACTTGTGCTGTCTGAAATCAGCGCAAGGACGTTTGTGAAATCCTGGCGCACATCTTGAAAATTATTACATTAGCATGAATGCTTCGAGAGCGTTGCGTGAAGCAGGAAAAGGACGAGAAGAAGGAGGGGGAGAAAGGACAATTGAAAGATTCTGGTGGGGGGAGGAATGCTTGTCTGCCTGTTCGAGTGTTTAAGGTAGTAAAAATTATGTGTAAAATGTCCTTGAACCCCTTTTTATTTTTTGTTGTCGTTCAAGTCTTTGTATACAACTCTCTCTCTCTCTCTCTCTCTCTTTCTTTTCGTCTCTCGCTCTCTCTCTCTCTCTCTTCATTCCGTTTGCTTAAGGATTATTTTGACTGCGTCATTGTTTTGAAATTATGGTGAATTCTACTCATTTTTTTTTAACTTTACTGTGTCAACCTCACAAATCCCTCCTCAAAAATAATGCCCCCTTTGCCCACGCCTCTGTCTCCCCCTTGGGTCTCAGCGGGTTTCTGGCGGTTTTCTTTAAAATGTTGTCGTTCTTTGTGGTTTGTTTTCTGCCTCCCTTCCCATCCCATTCTGCCCTCATTGTAATACATCAATTTCTTGTTGTTGACTTTGATGTCAGTCAAAACCATTTTTGCTTCTTGGTTTTTGCGGTTCACTTTCTTTTTGCCTTTTTTCCGAATGAAAAAGGATTCGTAGGCAAATGATTGTTAAAGGGAATTGGTAACACTTGTTGATTCCAACATTTTAGTCTTTGTTTACTCTTCTCATTGTGAATTTAAATGCTGTTTTAAAGCAAAATAATGTCCTGTCAGTGGAATAGATGCTCCTTTGAAGTTTATTACAAATAAAAGTGTGTTTTTGCTTTGTCTGTCAACGTTGCCGATAGGAACAGTCATTACGAATAAAATAAAAATCTTTTGTTTAAACTTAATATTTTCCATTTCCTAACCAGATCTAAACATCTCCCTCCACATCAAGCATAAAACACCTTTTTCTGATTTTGTTTTATATTTGATTTCCTTTATTCTTTCCAACAAATTAAGTAATCATAAAAAAATTTGAATACCGAAAAACATACCCAGAAATGCATGTAGTGCTTTATAACTTTAAAAGTTCCATTATAATTGAAAACCTTACAAACATTCTTCAATGTTTGCCCATTTTTCTGAGCTTTTTTTATTAATTGCTGTTAATTAATACATAATTTGTATTATAGCTAAAAAAAATTCTTTAATACTTTAATTTTATTTTTTGTTATTTTTCCTTTACGTAAAAATACAATTTTTTTTATATTTTTTTATTTTAAATCCTTTTTATAAAACCTTATTTAGTTCCTTTATTATCGCTGTAATATGGAAAAATCTTTAGCTCAGCAATATTATTATATATTGATTGCCACAAATTTTCGTATTATTATCTTGCATAATTATTGCATTTTTTGTCTCCTATGTGATTTCCTGTAAATTGAATTGTTTTAGGTGTTGGCTAACAATGATACCAATTTTATTACGCACTTATACACTTCTTCCTTACTCTCTCTCTCTCTCTCTCCTTCTTACTCTTTCGTTCCTTTTGTTATTACTGCAATTACTTCATCTAATTAGCACAATTACTGCCCTATATAATTCCATGCCCAGCATATCAAGCATTTTCATTGTCAAGTATGTGTGTGTGTGTGTGTTTGTCAGTTCCATAACTGGTTCAAACCAATTGACATCGAAAAAACAACAAAAACAATGAAAAAGCATAAAACGCAGTCATTGCAAGCGCCAAATTGGGCGGAATCAGAATTTGTAAGCCAATACATACACACATACATATGTATGTATGTCATACATATATATATGTATGAATGTATTAATGTGGCGTAACATACAAATTTAATGTGCGCCAAATGGTACAAAAACAAATGATATCATCTTATCTGAAAACGCAACAAAAATCCGTCGAAGCATTTCAGTTTTGTGAGTTGCTTGTTGTTCATGAAAAATAAATAAGTGCGTGGGAGTGTGTATGTGTGTGTGTATGTATACATTACAAATACAAACAGAAAGCGAGACATTTGTTTTTGTGCAATTGAAAAGCTTTTGGGTAAGCGAAAAAATGCAGCATACACACACATAACTGAAGAGTTTTTAGCAGGGTCACAAATACACATACACATCACACACACACACACGCATACAAACATAGCTCTACATAATTGCCAAATAGTGTATATAACGGGCCTACGCAGCAGCAGCAGCAGCGACGCAGCAACAGCAGTCGAAGTGCGAGTACATAACAAATAAATGCTAAAATTTCACAAAAACACACACCCAAAAAAGCGCACGCACACCAAAGCAAACAGAAACACAAAAACACACATCTATGTACATACATACATACAAAAGCAAACGCAGGCTGCAAAAGTGCGTTCGCTTAATGGGCAGTGCGAGTGCGTGGGTGTGTGCGTATGCATGTATGCGTATGTGGTGTGAGTGAGTGAGTGTCGGGATGGCGCCAAAATGTGGAGCATATAAACAGCCCCAAAAAACTGTACATAGGCTTAGCCAGCAGCAGCAGCAACAACAAAAATAATGGCACAGGATAGGGGGCAGCGCAGTCAAAAGTGCGTGCAGCGCACTGCAAACGCAAAATCAAACGACGCCGGCGTCGCAGCTAACTTCACAAAGTTGGCGGCCATGCCAAAATACGCAATACATATCTACATACATAAATATACACACTCAACGCAACGCAATACCATCGTGCATACACGCATATAATGGCCTGCATTGGTGTGTGCGCAGCAACGCACGAAGCTTTTTCTTATTGGATTTCTCGTAGGCAGCATAGGCAGTGGCAGCAGCAGCAGCAGCCACATAAGCGCCAACTCATACACACACTCGCACAGACACATGTACGCACGCACAACAGTGACAGCAGAGAGAGAGAGAGAGGGGGCCGCGCCAAAAAATGCTCTCGACGCTGCGCTTGGCTGCGCTGACAGCGCCGCTCCTGCTCCACGTGTTTGTTTGAATTGCGTAAACTTGCTGCGACTGCGACAAACGAACGAAAGCCGACGTCGCGTTGCTTTTGTGTTTGGTTCTCGTTCTCGCAGTTTTTATTGCTGCTGTTGTTGTTGTTATTGCTGCGGCTGCGGCTGACGCTGCTGCTATTGCTATTGCTGCTGTTTGTGTGCAGGCGGCAATAAAATGGCAGCGCTTCGCTTTACTTATTTTTTTTCTGCTTTTCGCGCGCGCCTTACTCTCTGAGCGACATGCGCGCTCTCAGCGTGGGGAAATATTGGCCGAAAAAGCTCAAGCTCTCCGCATATTGTTGTTATTGCTATTGCTACTGCAAAATGAATGCGTATGCTTATGCTTTTTTTTATTGTTGTTGCCTTTGTGTATTTGTGTGCGTGTGTTTCTTTTTTTGCTTTTGTTTTGCTACTGGAAGCGCAGGAGAAACGAGTTTATTTTCGGTGCTCATCTAAAACGAGTCTCTCTCTCTGTCTTTGAGCGCTTTTTGAGTGTATACGGGATCTTTTTGGCTTCGTCTGGTTAATAATCAACCTTTAATTAATAATAAAGGCGCACAATTTTTGGTAGTTTTTGAGGTTTTTGTCGTTAAAATATTGAGACAATTACAAGTTGATTACGTGCTGGGGAATTTGATATATTTCTGGGAATTGCAACCAAATGGAAATCACATGTGAATGAATTGAAAAGGAAATTAAAGGACACTGTTTTTTTTTTTTAGATTTCCCTTTGATCTCGACACAAAACAATTGTTTTTGACTTGCAAAAGGGTTTCTTAGGTTTCTAAAATTAAAAAATACAGTTTGTTGTTTGTCTTTTTTTAAGAATTGCTAAACCAAAGAATAGAATTAAAAGAACCCGAAAAAATGAAGAGAATAATGGGTGCAAAAGAATATTCAAATAATTTTCAGAGCACAAAAATATGAGAATTTTTTTTTTTAAATTATTGTTTCTTATTGCTTTTAATAATATTTACTAATCAACATTTTTTTTTTTAGATTTTTCTAAAACTGATTTCTGTAAAAACTCGTAAAGAAAATTAAAAGATTGGTTTTTTTTTAGCTGAAAACTTGTTATGTTCTATACTTCTAATTCTCAACTCGATTGCATTCTTAGAAATCCTTAAGAACTACACCTGGCCAGCTGATATAATCAGAGTTCAGATACCCCCCGCTCCCCTGCTGTGGCCACATCACAGAAAAAAGCAAGTTTCTATTTTCGAAGCATTTCATTTACCCACGAGCATTTTCCACATGAAGAACTCGCGAAAGGACTCGTCGTCGTAACAGGAGTTATTAGCTCATGCGACTTATGCAATTTGCCTGCACAGAGAGAGAGAGAGAGCGAGAGCCAAAAATCCAGAGAGCGAGAGAGTGTGAGCCGAAAAGTAACCCCCAAAATAAGTGTTGAGAGGTCCTGGCAAACAAGGAAACAGGGAAGGGGCGGCATTGCATACACACAAAACATGCAAAGTTGCAGCAATGACATCATAGTGGAAGTCCCTTAATTTAATCATGTTTCAGCAGCTTTCAAAGCCCATTTAAAGCAAGAAACTTGATAAACAGTTGTCTTAATATTATCTTAGTCCATTTTTGCTAGATTCACGCAAATAAATCCAATTAGCACAGTGCAAGGCGTGCATTCCAATTGGAATAATCGCGCAAAAAACATTGCACAGCCGCTGCGCAAGTGGTTGTCAGCATGTAAGAGCGAGAAGGCAAGCGTGAGGCAAAGAGAGCGCCCGACAAAGTCCAATAAGAGAATACTCACTCGTTCGCTTGCTCGCAAACTCTCTCGCACACCAATGCAAATTCTGCATTTGCAACGCAAAGCGAAACAGAGACCGCAAACAAAATCAAAAACAAAAGCACAAACACACACAAATACACATACAGAGGCACAGAGAGATTCAATGCAAAATGGGCGCACTCTCGCAGCGGCGGCGACTGAGACGCCAGTCCCCAAATAACGCCAGCAGAACTTAGCATTGAAAACTTGTTTTTGCTTCAAAAGCTAACGAGAGAGCGCTTACGCTCTCGGCATGAATCTGTGTGTGTGTGAGTGTGTTTTGTTTTTTTTTTCGCTGCGCTTTGCTGCGTTCAGTTGCGTTTTACTCTTACTCTCTTGGAGCTGTTGCGCTGCGGCTGCTGCTGCTCTTGCTGTTTGCTGCTGCTGCTGGTGGTGGCTCTGCTCGCTGCCCGTCATTCTGCCGCTGTATGTGTGTGCGTCGGGCTGTGTGTATGCGTGCATTTTGTAAGCTTGTGTGCGTCGTCCGCCGCCGCCTGCCTGGTTGATAGGCCATAAACGCAATTTTTGAATTTCATGCTCGTCTATTCGGCGCTAGGTTTCGGTGGTGCGCAGCTCGCAGCAGCAGCGTTCGTTGTGTGCATTTCTCGTCTCGTCTAATATTTCCCCACAACGGCAAACGGCAACGGCAACAGCAACAGAAGCTGACCAAAAAACACACAAAATTATAACCAACAAAATTATTAAATTCTAAATTAACAAAATTTTATTATTACGAACAACAACAACCGCAAGCAGCAAAAGAACGGCAAACGGAAATGCATAAAAAAAATAAATATAAATTCATTTTATGAAAATTGCAACTGAGTGCAAAACAAAGTTTTTAAGCAGCCACAAGAGAAGCGCAAAAATCCAATCAAACTGCTTTTAATTTATGATTTAAGTTTAGTTTAAGTTTGTTTGGAAAACCAAGAAAATTAAAAATACAAGTAAAATAAAAAAAACACGTCCAAGGCCGGCAAACAAATACAAAAACAAATTGACGGCATATACATGAGAATCTGTGTGTCGCAGTGTGCGTGTGTGAGTGTGTGTACATTTGACAAGTGATTGAAGGTAAATTCATTGTTTATTGTTATTAATCAATGCAAATATAAAAGTATTGATAAATAAATCTATCAAAAATAAAAGCAATTTCAAAGATAAATACAAACAAATTTAAATATTTAATAAAATTATTTAAAATACCAAAAAAATAATCTAATAAAACACATAATTAAATTTGAAAATAAAGTTTAAATACCGTTTAAAAAATATATTCACTAAGGTCAACATAAATTAATTGCAGTCGCTTGTGCAATTTACCTTAAGATGTATTATTAGTTCAAAATGTATCTCACAGATACTTTTCAAACTGTTTCAAACTGTGCATGAGTTAAGAACAATCCAAAAGTGTCCCGAATTTGATTTCTTCTACATTTTTAACTCGTTCATCAATTCAGTTCCGGGACAATCCATACAAATGCAATTTGCTAGCGTATCCGTATATGTATCCTGGCAGTGCGTGTGTGTGTGTATGTGGCGTGTGGTTCGTGGTAAATGGGGTAGCTGCAACTGAAACTGCAAAACTCAAATTTGAAGCACAAAAGTTTTATGCAGAACATGAAAACGTTTGCATTTTAAATCAAGCAACAACAATGCTAACAGCAACTACAACAACAACAATTACAACATCAATAAAAATAACAGCAGCAATGTGGCTCAAACAATAAACAACCACCCTTCCCGCTCCGCCCCAAAAGCGATCAGCAGCCTAAGCAAAAACTCAAGCAAAATTTCCAGCTGAATTTAAAATTCGAGCCCCTTTTTCACCACGTGTAAATGTGCTAGTGCCTTTGTGTGTGTGTGTGTGTGTGTGTGTGTGTATATGCAACTCGTAAACTGCACAAGTCTGGTGAATAGTATTAAAAGAGATTGGAGGATATCATATATATACAAGATACACTGGAAAAACACTTGTTTGCTCGGAAAACTAAAAATTCCATAGAAAGGAAAAAGAAATTTCTAAAAAGTTATTTGTAAAATACTTTCTTTTAAATATTTTGCGAAACTAACTCAAGACTTAGAATTGTAAAAAATGAGATTTTGAGGAATTTGTTCAATTGCATGGAAATAGAACGACCAAAAATCGATTTAACTAAATTCTACTAATGTTTCCAATAAGAAATGCGGCTCAGAAGTATTCTTCTACTCATTTCTCAGAGAATAGTCATGATACAATGCTGAAATTTGGTATATAGATTCTCAAAATACAGTTAAGCATATAACTGAATCAGTATTAGAGCTCAGATCAAACTAGTTTATATAAACGCTTATTTGTTTATTCGATGACAGCTGCTTTATATATTTCACATGCGCGATAAGGCAGGCATTGACAATTTCCTGATGCTACGCACATGCTTAAGTGCCTCGTGTGTTGCGTGTGGGCAATTTCAAAACGACAACAACAACGTGTCAACTCTAGGCAAGATTAAGAAAAAAAAACACAAAAAATAAGAATACTTGGTAGGGAATGCTTTAAGATTGGAAAATAAATGAAACCCAAAACGCGAAACAATTTAGGTGCTGATAAGCTCAATATTTTGATATTATTTCACTCATGAATGAAATTTCTATTGAGGAATCTGACTAATTTCTTTGTGAAGACATCAATCGACTGATAGTAGAGAAAATGGTACATTTTTAATATAAATTATTTAAAATATTTAATATTGGAGACTACATAGTCAGAAGATTTTTTTTAGGGTACAAATACCAAATATGATGATATGAGAACCCAAATATCAAATTTGCTGGCTATAGATCATCCTTATAGAGCCTTAGATCCATGTATTTAAGAAGACAGCAAAATGATGATGATATAAAAACGAAATAAAATAAAATAAATAATAAATAGAAAAGGGGTTTGACAAAGTATTTAAAAAATTTAAATTTAAATAATGCAAATACTAAACATACTTTTTTATTTTTTGTATTTTCAGGCCCAAATGTCACTGTGACAATGTCTCAACAAACTAATCACGAGAACAAAACCAACAACAATCGACAGCAGAGTCGGCGCATTCAACAAAATGCAAATGCAACCGCAAATTTTGAACATTTAACTGACTAAATATCAACTAATAATCATTTTTATTATGTTCGAAAGTAAAACTAAAAAAACAAAAATGAACTGATAAAGAAACTTTTGTAAATGCAAAAGCAACGCATAAATTCAAATTGGCATACATAATTTTGGGCTAAAAATTTCAAAACACAAATTGAAAATAATATTAAAAAAACAACAACAAAAAACTATTTTGGCAAGCTGCGTGCAAAACAAAAAATAACAAATAAAGAATAAAAAATTTTAAATTAAATACAAATTATTTGGCTAATTGAGAAAATCGAAGGCAACCTACACACATAACAAAAAGGAAAATCTACAACAACAAAGGGAAAACAATCAATTAAATGTAACATTTAATTAAAACCGCAAAACAACAACAACAAATAGCGAAAATCGGCTAAGTAAAAAACGACGATAACCGCAAAAATTTAAGCCAACAACAAAATTGGAAAACTCTTCAAAATTATTGGTTCGGACAAAACGCAATACTAAACACAGCAACACAACAGCAACAGCAACAACAATAAGCAGCCATAACAACAACTACAACTACAGTAACAACAACAACAACAAAAAGCAGCAGCAGAACGTGTGTGTTAGTTTGCATAAAAATTTCGTTTCGATAAAAAATATAAAAAGAAAAATTATTGAAAAAAACTACAAAAAACAATTTAATTAAGAAATATTTATACATGTATTTAAACATAAATAACTATTGCTTTAAATTATATAAGCAACTATTTGGTAAACATTTTGAGCTGTATATGAAATACAAGAACCGAAATCATTGAAAATTTCAAGTAACATTTTGGCATAAGTGCAGTTCAGTGTGCTGAGAACATATTGCAACTAAATTTACAAACCAAAAAGAAAACAAAAATTTGTAAACATTTTTTACAATTAAACATTAAGGAGCTTTTGGATTAACGCGAAAATTTGCAATTGGATTTTAAGGTGAGTTCTCAACAAGTTTTTTTAAGTATTAATTTTAAGAAATGTAGTTTATTATATGATTTCGAATTTTTAAAGTCATTTGTCAAGTTCTAAAGCGAAACCTCTATAAAGTTAAGCCTGCCCATATGAACTCATTCATTTTTTTTAAAAGCTCTTCCTGTGTGATTTAAAATAATATTCCTAAATCGTATAAAATCTGATCTTGCTTTGAAATTTGACAAAAGCTCATCATGAATTCAGCTTGATTTGGTGAAATTCTATGCAGCAGCCAACTTAACTCTGCTGTATTCACAATGTCTGGCAACCTTTTGTGACATCAACTGTATTCTGTATAACCTCAAATGGATATTTATGCAAAGTATTTATTGGGGCTTATAAATAAAAAATATTTTGTATGTATTTTTCACTCTTTTACATTATCGTTCTCCCTTTTCCATTACGCACTATCAATTTCCCCCCTCCACACCCTTCTGCTAAACTTTTGTCACAGTTACTTAATGCGAACTTTTCGAAAGTTGTCTCTAGTGTTGTTGTTGTTGTTTTGGGATGCGTTGCAAAGCTTTGCAAACATTTGCAGACACATACGCACATAATATGTAATTGTAATTATAATTACATTTACGGGTAATTTTAATTTATGCAAAAATGAAGACGACTTGAAAAATGAGTTTTTATTTTCTACGCACTTATTTTGTTTATGATTTATGAGAGTCAACGTTGCATATTAATAACAATTAGGAGTAAAGTGAACAGAAAAGCAAAAGTTGCTCACACACACACACGCACACACATAGGAAACAATAACATTTTTTCTTTCTTTGCATAAATTAAACTTTTCTTATGATGCTGCTATGACTGCCGCTTGCGTCTCAGTCGCTGCCGTCACTGACACGCAACCCCCTCGCGGCATTGACGTCGCGTCGCGCTGAGCTGCGCTGCTCTGCTGGCGTTGCTGCCACTTTGACCTACTTTAAGCGCAGCGCGTTCCAAATTTTTTGTGCGTTGTGTGTACTTTTTTCTTCCTCTTCCCTACTCGCCCTCTCTCCCTTGCTCTGTCACTGTCTCGCTTACGCACTCTATTGTGCGCTGCGTGCGCTTAAATGTAGTTGTTGTTTTTGTGGGTCTTCCGCATTTAATTAAATGCAACAACAACAACAATTTGGTAATTTTCTACATTTGCTTCACGTTGCTGCTTTTTACTGTTTGCGTTCGTATTTGTGTTGTTGTCGTTATTGTTGCATTTTCACTTGTCGGAAGTGCGTTTTTGGGGTTTGGCCTCTCACCTTACCTCGCTCACACTCGCGCTCTCCCTCTGCCGTGCATTTGCACAATCGTTAAGTTTCCTAGAATACACTAAAAAAGCTCCCCAGCCCAACCCCACCCACTCTCTCTCTTGTACGCATTGTGCGTCGCAGACTGCGCGGCTATGAGACTGACGCAACGTTGCGTCGCGTCGCAGCTCGTCGAGTTGTTGTTGTTGTCGCCGTCGTCGTTTGCAGTTGCGCAAAGTGCGTCGCAGTTGCTGCGCCTATGCAGTTGCTACCCCCTCCCCTTCCCCATCCGCACTGGAGCTGTTTCGTGTTCTCCTTATGCGTCTTCATCTGTTTCTTCGCGTGCTGCTGCTTTAATAATTGTGGCATTTTATGACTTGCCACTGCAGTCACTTGAATTTTAATGTGACGGCTACTAAGAAATGCGATCCAAAGACAAGAAAGAAAAAACCCGCCAATAGTTGTTATTACAGTTGTTCAGCGCTTGACAGAGTGAAAGAGAGGGGCTATTGGGGATGGGGAGCCAATTGAGTCGGAATTGGCCGCTGCGTATGCACTTTTAATAATATCCAAAAGCATAAACTTTTCTATAGTATTATTACTATTGCAATAGGAGGCAATTGTTTATAAAGCTAAGTTCTCTGGCAACTCTGCAGTTATTTTAAGTGGTTCAGCACAAAAATGTAAACAAATAATGCATAATTAATAGTCACATACTGAATATGTCAAGAGACTTCTGAAGAGATATATATATATATATATATATATATATATGTTTCTGCAATAAACTACTCTTTTCACTCAAAATGGCAGCCAGCATACAGTGCAGACCTCTGTCTCTTCACTCCTCCCACCCGCACTCACTATCTGCAGATAATCCAAACGAAGCCAAAGAAGAGACTCAAAGCACCAATGAATAACGACGCCCATGAAATGCGTTTTCTATTTGTGCAAACTCACCAATACATACATGCTATACATTTGTACATACATACATATATGTATGTATGTGTGTGTGTATAACGAGTGCATGCAAAAGTTTTGCCAGTGCGTGAGAGTTGGGAGTGCGAAATGACTGACTGAGTGAGTAAGTGCGTGCGTTAGTATGTGTGTATATGTTTGTGCTTGTGCTTTTGCCATTGCGAAGTGGAGCAAAAGGCAACGGGCAACTGGCAACTAGCAATTAGCAGCTGGGGAATAAAAAGCTACATACAATAGTTTGGCAAAGCATTGCACATAGACTTTGCCATATTCACGAAATAACAGTGTGTACACACCACACGCATACAAACATAGACTCTCTCGCTCGCACGCACACACACACACCTACACGCAGCTCACAGATAGCAACCATTATTTGTGTGTACATGCATACATAGGCTTAGGCCTAGGCAATATGGCCAACTCAGCTGGCCAGCAACATACTTAAGTACTACAAACAACAACAACAAGTAAAACAAATATACAATGAGTGACACTGACAGGTTTTCACTGTACTTAAATAATATTTTAAAAAAATATTTATTTTCTGTCGCTTTTTTTTATGTGGATTTTTATAATGAATTTGTCTTGCGTTTTTGATAAGCTTAATTAGCACCACATAAAAGCGTTGAAGTCTTAAATTAAAAGAAAAAAAACTAAATGCAATAATAATGTCAAGTTGGTGCGTGTCCCATTTTTTATAGGCCATAAAATTGCGTATAACTTATAGTATAATAAATGTATGTAAGACATTATGGAGTGCTAGCTTGAACTTTGAAATATGCAAATGAAAATCACTTTGAAGAAATCACTTTTAAATTAAATTTAATATAGCTCAAGTTAAAGAAAATTCGAGTTATAAAAGTTCGAGTTGTGGAATTTGACTGTATTTTTTAAATATCTATAAACTACTTCATCTACTTTTATATCATCATGAAAATATGTTCAACTAAATTGTCCATTTGTAGCAATTACAACACAAAAATTGTAAAAAATGTGCTGATAATATATAATTTTTTATTGAATACACATACACACATCCAGACAAGGCCAGTCATAGGCCTTTTATACATATGTACATATGAATGTTTGTATATAAGCAGATCTATTTACATATGTAGACACTTGTCAGCCCATGCACACATTCCTCTCTATTTATGTATGTGTATGTGCAAACGCAGCGCAAAAATAAATATGTATGTATGTATGTGTGTACGCATACTTTTGGTTATTCGTTTATTTGTAGATTGTGTCAGAGTCGCATCTAAATTATTGCGGCCTACAATTGGCTGAAAGTGCGTGCGGAGGGAGAGGGGAGGGGGGGGGGAGAGGGGCAAACAGTGGCCGCTACGCTCTATCGCCAACGCCTGCACAGCAACGAAAAATAATAATAAAAAAAAAACCAACAACAAAAAACACCACAGCAGCGATAGAAAAAACCTTGAGCTCGCACAACATAATTAAAAATGTGCGTAGACACACACTTACACACTCATGTATTTGCAGCGCGCAAAGCTTTTCCCGCTTTTTAAATGACATTCACGCGCAATAAATACATATACCAAGCTAAAGCAACAACAACGACAGCAATGGGCAACTAAACAAAAAAAAAAGCTCAACTGCAAATACAACAATGCGTGTGCCCTACAACAACAACAATGGCAGCAGCAGACAAATCTAAAAATGGCTTCGCCCAGCAACAATACCAACAACAACAGCACAACAATCCATAGGCCCAAATTCATAAAACTATTTGCCGCTCTCAAATGCAAAAGCTGCGCGTTCACTTGCTCTCTCTCTCTCTCTCTCTCTCTTTGCGCTCACGCACTTTGTGTAAGCTTTACGCAGAAAAGCTTTTTTGCAGTTCGCAGTCGAGATCGCCATGCGGTTTTGTAGCGTAGAACAGTTCTTTTGTTGTGTAAAAACTTAACGAAAGCTGTGGTAAGAGAGGGGAACTTGTATGAAGTAGAACTTGGAGGAAAATATATTTTTGTAGTATGTATGGTATGTAAATAAACAACGTATGCTAATTAAAGGAGAATCTATAAATTGGATTTGTTGAAACAAAAAAGTTTTTTTTATGATATTAAAAAACTTTTATTAAGAATTTCCCCCAAAAATCTGTTCAAACGGAAGAAAAATGTTTATTTAATTGCAGGATCCCCTTTTTGTTGCAGCTCCCCCAATTTGTTTTTAATAACACCTAATTAAGTCAAGCTCAAGATACGTATGTTAAACACACACTCGATATCAAAAAAAAAAGAATGAAAATTGACTTCTTTCCAGTTGTTATGCCCCTGCTGCTGCTTCTTCTTCTACCACTTCTTCTTGTTTGTAAATTGGCCCAATCTTGTAGCGCCGGCGTCGCCACTTGAAGCATTGTGTGTGTGTGTGTGTCACATGAGATTCTCCATATACATATATTTTTTTCCGTTTGATTTTTTGTTGGTCCCTCTCTCACACTCATGCTCTGTCTCGCTCTCTCTCTCTCTCCCTTAACCCCTTGGGAGGCAAGTGAAGCAAAGACGTTTGGAGTGCACTCGTCGCAGTTATGCGAACAGAAGTGGAAACAAAAAGCACAAAGAAATTGTTAAGGAAATTAAAAAGCATAAAAACAACAGCAACAGCTTCCGTTGTTAAAACAAAGAGCACAGCTAAGAATGAGACCAAATAAAAAACGAAAATAAAGAAGAAAATACACAAAAAAAAGGGTTAACGAAAACACGCAACTCGTTTGCAGCATATGCAGCATTTACCGTTAGCAGCGGGGGCAACTCTGCTTAATTGCTGGGTTGCCAACGCAGTTCAAAGTATACTTGATTTTGTGATCGGAAAAGCCTCATTTCAAGACAATTGGAAAATGTGAAACATCTTGAAGTGAGAATATTTAGCTGTAGATAGTTGGAAAATAAGAATAGAGAGATTGCAGAAATCTATAATTATTTTATAATTAGGTAATTTCGATACCCAATTTTGGAGGTGTCAATGATGTCTTTTTTTCCTTTATTAGGATTCCCGGCACTACAAGTATAAACTTAATAAGTATTTAATGTACTAGTCACAATGTTTTTTATCTATTTATTCTTTTGGGAGTTTGTCTAAAGATTAAAATCGTTGAGCTTACCTTCTTAATATAAGTCCTACTCCTAACTGTTATCCTCCAAATTCAAATATCTTTTTCTTATCTTTTCATCTATATTTTATAATATATGAGAAGCTCTTTATAGTGTTGTATGCCTGTATAATTTTTGATTCTCTCCCTTATATTGTATGGCTATTCAAATGAAGATGAATGTTTTCTCCACCTTCTCTCTAACTAAAGATGTAGTTGTGTAGTTATACTATAACTACTCTGATCTCATTTTTAGTTCTTCCCATTCTCGTTTTATCTCTGATCAATTCCTTTTTTTATAATTAAAGTTATTAAAAAGTTGTCTATATATAGTAAGTACCTCTTCCAAAGATCTTTAAATTGCTTTATTGTAGTCTTAAGTTTTGTTAGTTTTATTCTTCACATTCTTATGATTCTATTTCCCTTCTATTAAATTTAAATCCCAAATCATATCATGAACTAACTTTGCATTTCTGTATGAGTTCTAAATTTTTCTTTCTTTTTAAATCCAATGAAATAAAACAACAACCCGCTTGTCGACTACAATTTTTCTTTGTTTATTTACTTCTTTTTTTTTGTACGCTAGGCTTCTAATGAACTCACCAAAAAGTGCCCCCGTCCCCTTCCTCTCATGTCCCCCCCTTTCCCCTTGTGAGGCACTTGCAACAACGTCAAAGTGAAGCTTCGTTGCCGTGACTGCATTTGAATTTGGTAATTAGAGTGAGTAACTGGGTGGCTGTCTATCAGCCGGTCAGCCATGTGTGCAGTTAACCCCTTTCCACCCCCCACCTCTTCTCACCTGCCCCACCGCCTCCGTCGCTTCCCCCTGATTGCGCTGTTGAGTGCACTTCAAAGTAGCAATTCAATTTCATGGTTACCAAGTTGTTGTGTCTCTTTTTTCTAGCCGTATTTCTTCTTGTTTTGGTTGCTTTTGGGTCTGGTCTTGTAAATCACGGCCATAAAATGCACGTGAGTGCAGGCCAGGCCAAAATGTCGTTGTTTTATGGGCCCATTCACACTGCGCAAAGGGTCAAAACTGCATTCTAATTGGATCAGCTACTTGCGGAGCTGTACACAATTATACATAAGAGCTTCGTTATGTAGAAACATCACTTTTTATATATTTTTTTTAATTGAAATATTATATAAAACCCTGCATATATATAAGAGTTATGTATATAAGAATGATTAAATCTAAAAAATTAATCGCTTAAAAAAGTTTTATTTCAAATTTTATAAATGCTAAAATTACTCACTTCATTATACAGAAACCTCATTATACAGAACACATGATTTGTATTTAAATTATTTAATTTGTATTTATTTTGTATTTAAATTATATACTTAGTTAAATTAATCGATAAGAATATTTTAAAGAACTAAAAAAGCCATTTCAAAAGGATTAAATAACATATTTTTAACTTAAATTATCTATAGAATTTTTTTTTAATTTCCTTGGAATCCAAGAAATACCATACAAATATTTATCACTTTATTACTTCAAAGTTAAATAGTTGTAAAATTTGATTTTTATTCCTTTTTTTATTATTTAACCATTTAGAAGATCTTTGAAATTAAAGAAATAAATTAAAAATGATAATGGATTTAAATTAAAAATGTTTGACTATATGCAGGCTTGACTGTAAAGTTATATGTAGTTGTAACTGAAGTATGTGCAGTCTCATTATCTGAATCGGTTGATCATCGCAGTGTGTAAATGAGACACCTTGCACCAGGTTAGACAATAGATAACTCGAAACTCACCCACGCATATCGCCGAAAGCGAGGCCTGAGAAAATGCATAAATTTTCAACATTTCGTAAGACTCCCCACCCAATTTTCCCCATTTCCCTGCCCATTTCCCTTGTACTTTCTGAATGCACTCTCGGTTAAGTGTGACTTACAAACCGAAATTAGGCAACGAAGCGTAAGAAGCAAACACGTTGCCAACTTGGCTTTGACTTTTGAGTCAACAGAGCGCAAAGTGGCCCAAACAAGAGTAGTAGAGAGCGAGAGAGAGAGAGGGAGGGGAGAGTTGTTATTGTGGCATGAAGATGCGTTAACTGCACTCTTGAATCTCTGACGTTGATTTGTCTGCGGACGGTTGCGTTTTAGCCACAACGCCAAACTGTGCAATGGTCTCTCAAATGGGCTTTAACACTAAGCCATGACTCACTTTAGAGCTCCAATCAGCGGAAGTTGTAACTAAGACAACTGTTTTCACTGTTTTCATTTTAAAAAGCTGTTGCTCAAAATATAAATATAGCTTTATTAATATGGGTCTTGTATATGGAATATGGGTCTTGTATATGGAGTCCCCAATATAAGATTCATCAGGACAGAATAGAATCTGTACAAAAACAGTTTCTACTCTTTGCCCTACGGGGTCTGAATTGGAATACTAACATTCGCTTGCCTCCTTATCGTAGTAGACTTTTACTAATTAATCTTCCATCTCTTTCTGACCGGAGAACAATGCTTGGTGTAGTCTTTCTACACAAACTAATTATTGGTGAAATTGATTCATCTGAATTAATTAGCCAGATTAGTTTTGCTGTTCCTATCAGAAGTTCTAGAAATTTCTTACCTCTTTCTCTTCAATCCTGTGTTGCTAACTATGCTATTCATAACCCTTTCCGAGTTCTTTGTTGTAATTATAACAATCTTTCTCAATTTATTACTAATTCTTCTTCTGTACAATTTCTTAACACTTCAATTATTTCTTACTTATCTAGCTTATAGTTAATGTATGTTTTAGTTTATTGTTGTTTAATACAATGTTTGTCCGTCTTTGTCCGCGCGTCAACAAGCCCGTGCTTGGTGTCGTTTGGGCCACTTGAATGTACTGCTCGTTTAGTACATCAACGTCCAAATAAGCAGCTTTTCAAATGGATTATTAATAGACTTTTGTTTAAGGGAGAGCTTCTGCCAGAAACTCTCTATACTTGTAATGATAATAATTAAATAATTGGTTAATTTAAATCGAGAAACATGTAATTCTAATATGTAGTAAATTAATAATAGTAATTACAATAATATTCTTATAATTAGAATAATAAGTACTAATAATAATCATATTATGCTTATTTCCGAGATCAATTTGTGACGTTTCCCTTATTTGCTTTTTCAGGTAAGCAGACGCTTTTGTGGCCAACTAATTAGGCCGTCTAACTGCACGTAAGTTGTACTCGTTGTATTTGTTGTTATTTGTTTTTTTATGGCTCAGAGCCTATGGCCTAAAGGCATTTTAGCCATTTTGCGTGAACCATTTGCCTGTTTTGCTCCGATTTTCGCCCATAAATTTCGCAATTAACGACAAATGTCACTTTGTCTGCGCGACAGGAGAGAAGAGTGGAGAGAGGGGAAAGGGAGGAAAATGAAAAAGGGGCAAAGACTGCAGACTGCAGAGAGTTGCGCGTTAACCCTTTTTTGCCCCCGTTTATCTGGTGTAGTTCGCTGAATGCTTTTAGCCCGGCCAACGAAGCGTGGCTGCCTCCCCCCGCCCTCTTCACCCCTTAGCACTTCCCCTCTTCGTCTAGATGCTCTTTACCATACCACCCACTTACGGTCTGGTCGTCCTGCAATTGCATTAAAAAGCATAAATTTACTTTAGCATTGGACGTTATAAAATCCATTTATGCACTTCACTTGCCTCTTCTTCTTCTTCTGCTGGCTGTTTCTCTTTTTTCTAGTATTTTTTTGCATTTCCTTTTTTTTTTTTTGTTAGCCAGGACTCGTTTCGGGTCCTGTGTCCATTGCATGCTGGTCAGACATTGTCCGGACTCGGACCTGCAATCTACAATAATTTCTGATTTCTTTGCTGTTCGTTTTTGTTGTTGTTGTTTTTGTTTTTGTTGCCTGCTACAAAAAATGCCAATTTCTGCAGCTAGCAAAAAAAAAACAGCAGCAGCTCAAACAACAACAATAACAACGAGTCTATGCAATTTTTGTATGAAGCTGAATTAAAAAAAAAGGCGCACACAAAATTGTACCAAACGCCCATTGACGCTGCCACGCCCCCTTGGGCCCCTTTTACTCCTTTTGCCTCTCTTACTCCCTCTGTGTGTGTTGCGCTTTGTTTGCTTGGCTCCGTTTTACGTTGTGTTGATGATGATGAAGTTTAATTTAGACACGAGTCGAGTGGCAGCCGCAGCCGCAGTCGCTGCCTCAGTCGCTGTCAACGTTGACGTCGCTGTCGCCTGCAGGCTGCGGCGCCCGCATGGCTGAACCACCCAAAATGCAAAGCCCACTCAGAGGGCATTTTATTGCATGTCATGCCTCCTGGCATCCAACAACAACAACTACAACAACCATAACAACAACATTTAAAACAACAACAAAAACAGCTTCAACTTTTTGCCCCTAACGAACATTTTCCCCAAGCTTTTGATATGAGGAATAATTTAAATACTCTGTCCTGAATTTCTTTATATTGTATGTTCTTGTAGAGCTGACAAAAGCTATTTGATATATCAATTTATCTACAATATCTTTAGAATCTAAAGCTTAGATATAGTTCATCTGAGCCAGAGATAAAGTTTGCAATTATGTACATAAAATGTACATATAAACTGTATCTAAGATATAGTTTAAAATTTGGCAGTATATACATTTTACCTCAAAATATACTTTCAATAGTTAACAAACACCTTATTTAGACATTGGAAAAACGGGCCTTAATGTCTTTTGTCTATATTTATATCTATCATTTCTCTATTTATTATTATCTCTTCTTAAAAATCTATACTTTATACATACATATGTTTTCTTATGGCAGAATTGATTTAAAAGTAAATTTCTGCATTAATGTGTTCAAAGTTAAAAGAGTTATGGGATCATTTCTCAAGACCCCAAACATTAAAAAAAATATATCGAAAGTTTTCCAAAAGATCAGATTTTCTCAAAATCTTCTATGAAAATTGTATTCTTTAAATTTGTTTGAATTTTTTTTTTTAATGTCTAAGATCCAATATCTTTTTTTTTTTTTGTGAGTGCATAAAAGTTTCTTTATTGGTGCTCTGTTTTAAAGCATTCCTCTTTTTTTCAACAAAGCTCTATGCATATTTATTGGAACTCACTTTTTCTCATCGTACTCGTATGTATGCTTTTACATCTACTCTAACTGGTTGTGTGTCCATTTCCATTTCCGCTTTTGCTGTTGGCTAATATAATTTCGATATTTGGCCTTTTTTTGTCGCTTCGTGTCGCCTAAAAGTTCATTTCCTCTTCGATGGGGCGTGGCTAGAATTGCTGCAGCGCCGCCTCCCGCCTACCGTGTCCTTTCTCCTGCATTGCGACTGCAGCGACAGCCAAACAATTCGCAAACTGCAGCAACAGCATAAAATATACTAAAAAAAAAATAGAAATCAACAAAACTAAAAGGAGAACCATTTATTTTTGCACATTTTTTATATATTTTTTTTTTCAGCACTTTTTGCGAATTTTGTGTCTGGGTTTTTAAGCGCCGCTTTTTGTTTGCTTTTGTAATTTGCTGTGCATGTCTCTGCATGTGTGTGCATGTGTGTTTTTGTTTGCATGCGCTTTTCTGCAGAATTTTCGCCAATATTCCATTAATACTTTGGCGTTAGCTTTTTTCCCAATTCTGCCTTTATTTTTTGTTTGCTTGGACAGCTTTTGATAAATAAATTTGACGATAAAATGCAATGCAAAAACTTTTATCTGCGTATGCGTCTTTTATTTTGTGTTTTTGTTTTCTGGAATCGCCCGCTTGCCTGCTAGCTATGCAGCATAAATAAATCATCAATGCAGTGGGGAATTTATTTGTATAGCGAGTTTCGGGCTTGTTTTCAATTTATTGAAAGTCCCCCTTTATCTGACTTTTCTTCTTTTTTAACTCCTTCTTCGGTTTGTGGATAGAAATTGCAGTTTTGAGCGAACCAATAAAACAAATTTGTTATCAATCGGGAATGGAAATGCATGTGTCAGGCTTTATGAAACAATATTGGGAAAATATTTTCCAATTTAAAAAGAAACATGTTAGTAATGGAAACTCGTTATTCATAAAGTACTGCATTTTTGTGGGATGAGAAAACAGCAGCCAGTGAAACATTTAAGATTGAAGAAAATTTGGAAAATACGAGTGTATTTAAATTAACTCATAAAAGAAAAAGAGAGCAAGAGAAAGAAGAAAATACAAATAGAGTGGTAAATTGTAGTGATACGCTTACGAATTTGAAATAAACATAAAGAAAATTTTTAAGCATACAAAAATCTAATAATTCCTTCCACTTGAAAGAAAAGAATTTAACAAAGAGACTTTAAGACTTAAAGAGCTTTAACGAATAAAACGTTTACGAATGTAATGTAGACAATAAAAAGTGAGAAAAAGCGTGAGCATAGAAAAGCACTTATTATTAAAAGCTCTTGAGAGAGACCAAGATTATTTCCGTTGCTTTGTGATGTTCAACCGTTAACGGATAAGAGCCAAAGGGGAATGAAAGAGAATGTTCTAGTGATCAACTTGTGTAACAACTAAATGCATTGAGTATGACTTTAGAAAATCAATCTCATACTTTATATGACTTAAGCTGAATGTCAGGCAACATGAATGATAGAGGATGTGTAATTGGATTGAACTCTTTGTATGTGGTTTAACTTTAAAGTCTGTTTCATTTAGTTTATTGCATTCCTCTTGAACTCGAAGTTCAATCAGAAACGCAATCACGATTGACCAATGCCAAATGGTAAATCCTTCACTTTATGCTTTACTCTTCCCACGCCCCCAGGAAGAAATTGTAGCAATTGCCCGCCCCCTTCACCACGACAGCCAATGCAGCAAATCACACAAATTAACTAGACAAAACTGCCGCAGGATGCCACACAAAATTCTAATGAAAAATACGTCAAGCAAGGATAAAATAAAAAAAAGGATCCCAAGTCTTGGTCTGCAATAAATGCGATAAATTGCTCAAGTGCACAAACCGAGTTTCCCACAAGCCGAAAGCAAAATGCAGGCAAATTATGGCCCAGGCTCAGAAAAAAACAAAGTCATTGTCTGCTAACTACATAGTAGTAGTAAATAGTAGCAGAATCGTAGTAGTAGTAGTAGTAGTAGTAAGACATAGTAGTATGCAGCAGATAGAGACAGACGACGCCCGGGCCAAATGAATTTTCACTCATTTCCTTATCGTCTGTGATTTCCTTGCCAGACAGCAAGACACACACCAACACACACAAACATATACACACATACACACACTCTGACACATACACAACATGCTGACAATTTTAAATGAATTTTCTATGCAGGCAGCTATCTAGTGAGTTGCTCCTGCCACAAAAGCTCTCTGCCGCCCCCGCCTTCATTGCGTCTGTCGCATTGTCTACACACATACACACACGCACCCATACACTTGAAGAGACAAAAATGCAGTTTGTGTTGGCTGAAAGTTTTTTGCGCTTTGCAAAAGGCAAAAAATCAATGAAAATGTGGCAAGAGGGTTGGACCTGCACAACGTCATCATCATATTGATGATGATGATGATGGCGATGATGATGATGATGATGAGGCAGCATCAACGTTTTGGCTTGTCATCATTATGAAACACAACAACCCTCAGACTGCAGCACGGCAAAGGCAAAAGGGAGCAGCAGGGGGTAGTGGAGGAAAGCGACAGCTGACTGCACAACCCCCAAAGAAAAAAATAGAAACTGCAGAGCCAAACATTTGCCTGGCCGACCAAACTCAACCCCCAACAGCAACACCCCCCAAAGAGCGAGAGAAAAATATGTATGGAGAGACAGAGAGGAAGCAGGGGCCAAAAAAGAAGCAACAGAAACTTTCACTTTTTGCATGTGAAAAGCGACGTCGCGACGCGACGCGTCATGCGGCATTTCGCATAGTGCAATGCGGCAAAAAGCAGGCAACATATGAGAGAGAGACAGATAGAGAGAGAGAGAGGTAGAGGGAGAGAGAGTGGAAGAGGGAGTTGTGCAACCCCTTTTTAGTGTATAGTTGTTGCAATTATTTCATAATGCTTATTTCCATTTGCAAAGTGCAGCAAAAACTATAGCATACTTTGTGGCGCACACTCGACAGAGGGTTGCAAATTGCAGCCAAAACAGAGCTAGAGCAAGAGCAGAGCTAGGGCAGGGGAATGAGAGAGAGAGAGAAAGAGAGAGTGCAGAGTTGGGATGAAAAGTTTTGCACTTCATGTACATGAAACGAACGGACGGAGGCGGAAATGCTAACGCTTGGAAAAACTTTGCCACAGCTGTGTCGGAGTGAATGTGTGTGTGTATTGGTGTTGCTGCTGCTGCTGTTGGGGGTTGCATGCTACGTGCACGAGTGTAGATAAAAATATTTTAATTTATTTTACTTTCGACTGCAGTGAATCGGCAGCAGCAGCAGAAACTTCAACCTCCCTTCAGCCTCTCTTTCCTGCCCACCCCTCCTCCACCCCTTCTGCTTCTTCTTTTCGGCTCTGCATTTTGTCTGCACGGGCATTGCATATGTAGCTAGTCAGCATATGTGCATACCCTGCAAAGTTTTGATACATTAAAATAGGCATTTTACTTTGACGCGAAAGCTTTTATTTATGCCTAACAATCTCGAGGATTGCAAGCGCTATAGTTATAGAATTTGGTATGTGGATTCCTTATATTACATCTAGCTAAAAAAATGTGTATCTTGGCCTTAACTACGTTAAACCTAAAAAGCAGCTTAATTTATTCAATTTAATACTTTCTGTTGTCTTCACTGTTTTCAACGTTTCAACCTATCTAAAGTGTTTATCAATTTTCTAAACTTGCTACAGGGTATCTACTATTCGTTCATAGTCCATTTTAGTTAATCTCCTGGCTGCATTTGTCGCCTGCAGCTTGCTAAACGAAGCGAATTCCCATTTTTAGTCTGGACGCTTTTTGCATGTTTGTTTTTTGCTTTTGCAGTCATTTTATTTATCTTTGATAGAAGGTTTTAGTTTTAGCGTGTACCTTGTGTGTGTGTGTGTTTCTGTGTGTTAGGCTACCATCAATAGTGGCTTAGGTTAAAAGGTTTTTCGTTTAAGGGATTTCAACACGAAAACCGCTTATAAAACGTTGTTGATAGAACAGAAATTTGAGCTGACAGCTAGAAAACAAGATGGAAAATTAGAAGCCTTTTAGCTGTATATTTAATTAAAATAGTTTTAAAAATAATTGATTTGCGAATTTTGTTTGGGTAAAAACTAAATAGTTAGCTTGTTATTTTGTTACTGACAAAAGAGCAATATTTAGCAAAAATAATTTACAAAGCTACATTTTTAGCTTGTTATATTATTGCGGAATAAAGAAATATATTTGGTAATTATTATTTCATAACACTGCATATTTCTTTTTAAAATGGTTTTGCTTATTCAATTGTTAAAATGCCATAAAACAGATACTATTTCATTGTCAAAATGCCAAATGATTATAAAAACAATTGATATTTAATTTATTATGAACAATATATGGAAACAAAAGGCTTAAGAAGCAAACATTTCTCTAAGAAAGCCACAAAATGTGTGACTCAGGCAAAGACGCCTACGAAACAACAATAACAATAACACCCACAAAAAACAAAAAAATTAATAACAAAAAAAAATATTAAAATGTTTGTAGGTACTTCAAATTGTGCTGTGTGTTTATAATATGCATATAGAAGGTGGGTTATATGATGGGTTTATATACAAATTTATATACTTATACACATATGTGTAAGGCTGAGCACTCAAATTTGTTCCAGACGCGTTTGTCACGACTTCAACTGACACAAAAGCCCCAAAAGAAATACAACAACAACAAAATGAAACCAAATAACAAAAATGTCGCATGCAATTTACTGCAAAATGTCAAAAAAATGAAACGAGAAAAAAAAAATATTTTGCTTTGTTGAATGACTTTTACTTTTTACTTGGGGTTTGCACACACACATTTTATTTATTGTTGTTGTTGTTGTCTTTGCTGATTGCGTGCAACAACGGCGAGTCGAGACTCTAAAAGAGTCTCCCAACTTGGCAACGTTTGTCGCGAAGAAAGCGAAAGTTATGACACTTCTTTTTTTTTATTTTTGGCAGGCAACGAAAGTGTGACTCTGTCTGTGTATTTAAGTGTGTGTGTGTTTGAGATGTGTATCTACAAATTGCAGTTGACATCATAATATTAAATGTAGTGGAAATTTTTTAGATACCTAACCACATACTTATCAAGCAATTTCTTTCCGACCAGTAAAACAGTAAAACTATACTTCACTTTACTCCTAATGGATTAAATGAATTTAGCTTAAGAATATATATTGTATCTTTTATGTTATTTTAAAAAAATTGGGGAAACATTTTAAAATGTTTAAAATACTATTGAAAGTAAAAAAATAGGTATTTAAGATTAATAAAAGAAATCCAAATAGGTCAAAAGTTTGCTTTTTGTTAAAAGTAAAGAAAATAGGTATGAAAATTTTTAATTCCACATTTTTTTTTATTAATTTTTTATCTTTTTTTGTTTAAATTTAAATTGAAATATAACTATAAATATTTACTTTAATTTTTATGTTAATTAACTTGTACTTTAATTTTTACTTTAATTGGTCAACTGCTCTTAGTTGACATTAAATAAATAAAAATAAAATTAATATTCTTATAAAGTTGATTTATTTTTGTCTCTTAAGAAAAAATAAATGTAAATAAAAAAATAATATATGTGCAATAATTATACTAGCTAAAATACACTTCCTATACATCATTTTTGGCAAGTATTTATTTATGCATTAAAGGTAATATTTGTTATAATATAATCATAGCGCGTATAAAATACCTCACATGTATGTGAATCTCACGAATGTGTTACGATTTTTCCCCCCCAATTAACATTTGGGAGGGAAAACCTGAAAAGAAAAGCTGAGCATCTGAGCTGCTCGACAGCTCCCAATTCATTCAGCGCGTCTCTCGACTGTATGAATGAAAATATTTATGCATATAAAATGCCAAACAAGATACAGATACACACACACACAGATACATTAACATACATACAGATACAGCGTATCTGTTGGCATGTAAAAAAGTAGCGTAAAAAGAAAAGGAAAAAAGGCAGCTGAAATAAAATAAAATAAAATTTATCTTGAACTTGAACTTGAAATGAAGACATCGAAGTCAACTTTGGGGGAGTGGAAAAAGAGCGAGAGGGGAGTGAAGAGGGAGACGAAGAGAGAGGAGGGGGCAGCGACAACGTCGTTTTGCCTGCTTGTTGTTGTTGTTGTTGGTAATACATTTAACGGCAATCTGTTGTTGCGGCTGAAGAAGTTAATGATGATTGTTGATGCTGATGATAATGATGATGTTTGATGAGTTCCGTTAACGACGTGAACTTTTGTTTATAATTATTACAAATGATCCACAATTGTTTAAATAGAAATTTATTGCACTGCGCAATATTCAATGCAATTGTGTTTGAAGTTTTTTGGAGTATGCTTGATTATAGGTTACCACGTAGTTATGCGGAAAGTATTTGCGAATGAATATCTAGACCTAATATATTGTAAATACATAAAATTGGGAAATAATTGGAATTAAACTTTAATTTTAGATTTTATTATACCCTTTAAAGTCACTTTAAATTTGTGTAGGGTATTTAAGTAACAATTTCTACATAAATGCAAATAATACAAAACCCGCATTTGCAATTAATGTGATTTTATTTTGTGTACTTTTGTTTCGTACTTCCCTCCCTCTCATTCTCCGTCTCTCTCTCTTCCTCTTCGTTGTCTTTCCTACTGCTTGTGTGTTTTGTATTTTGGGCTTTGTCTGAATGTCATCAGCTCAAAGTCGCCCAATTGTGACTTTGAAATTGCGCCAGACACATAACAAAACTGCAGCAACAACAACAACAACAAACTTGTATTCATTTCATTTGCACTGCAAAAGATAGAGCGAGCAGGGGAGACAGAGAGTGAGTGAAAGAGAGTTTTTTTTAAAAATGTCAGTTGGTTGTGAAGCAAAGCTTTGGGTTGAGTTGGATTTTTTAATGGGGAAAAGGGGGGAGAATGGGTGCAAAAAAAAATTGTGTAGCTGCCGCTGCGCAAAAGAATCACAATCTGAATGCACACAAAATTTATTTTTACGAGATAATCGCTAAATTCAACAACTAAATTTAAGCCACAACTCTGATAAAAATATATAAGGAGATTTACATATTTGAGATGAAAATTTGTCAATAAAACCCTCACAAAATATTGAACACAAGATAATTGAAGGTTTAGTACTATTTATTTCTTTCTCGATTTACAAAAAAAAATTGTTTTCAGTATGCGAAAATTTAGAAATGCTCTTTCACCTTTGACTTCTACCCTTTATTATGTTTTCATAAGATATATTTCACATTTCTCAAATACAAAAAACATTTATTTATTTAACAAATCCTTACCTATGCCAAAATATTAGTATTATCTAACTTTTGGTTACAGCGTATTAAAGATACTATACTTCCGCAAAATGGAATGAGAAGCAAATATCTTAAGTATCTATAAAATGACATAACAGTGCAAATAAATTTAGCAAACAACAAAAAGCAGCAAAAATCATATGAAATTCACGACAAATTCAAATGCGAAATGCAAAAGTTCATAAATTAAATAAATTATATGTATATACATATATCAGATACTTTATGTACTTATATACTTATGTATATACAATTGCACGACGCCAACGCAGCAAACTGCAAAAAATTATTATAAAAACAACATAAAAAAGCGAGCGCAAGCAGCAAATGTATCTTTTAGCTGTGTACGAAAAATGTATCTGCAGCTGTCTATCAGTCGCCATTGTATCTATAAGTGTGTGTAGAAGCCGCTGCGTTGCTGCTGTTTGTTGTTATTGTTGTTATTATTATTATTTTTATGTATTAGCGTTATCTGACGTATCTTTCGTTTAGCGCGTTCGCTTCGCAGTTGTTGTCGAAGTAGCGTAGAATGAAAGATTCGTGGAACTGGGACACTTGTGTGCAGTGTGTCTGCGCTTTGTGCTTTTTATTTTTTTTATCGCTTTTTTTGGTTTTTACTTTGGGGCTTTCCTTTGCCCCCGCCCGCCGGCTGACTGTCTGACAAGCGTCAAGCGCTGAGTATCTGTGAGATACTTTTTGCTGGCTGCTTAACTTTTGCAATGGCTGCATAGTCGCAACCGCCACTGGGTGGCTGTCTATCTGCTAGTTCAATTTCTCTTTTTTGCCTGGGTGCTGAAAAATAAATATCTTTGTTTATTTTTGCTCGTGCCTTTCAATGTCAAACGGAAAATTTGAGTTGCTGTTTTTTATCATTACTTTTTTTGTATTTAAAATTAAATGATATTTGCTGGCAATTTGAACAATAATATGTGTAGTTTTTTAATAATCATTTCATGTTCGAGGGCTCACGCGGCGTATGATTAATTTGAGTGCTCATGCAATTGACGCGCTTCCGTTTTAGACGGCAGCTGCAGAGTGCTGTTTGCATATCTAAAATGCAAATAATAAATTAAAAATTAACAGCAACAAAAAAAGAAAAAACAGAAATAACTCGAAAATAAAGAATACAACAACAGCATTTATATTTTGCCAAACAAATACACAGTCAAGATTGCAACCAAGGTCAGCAATGACGAATAACAGCAAAATGCGCTGCTGCTGCTGCTGTTTCTCGTTGTTGTTGCTGTTGTTGTTGCTGTTGTTGTTGCTCTGTACCAGTCTCAGATCAAAGCAAACACACACACATACATTTGAGAGCGAAAGAGAGAGATAGATCGAGAGAGCGAGGAGGGGATAGAGAGAGAGAGAGATAGAGAGCTGCAAATGCGCCTTTTTGGTTTGCCGCACACACAAAAAGTAAATAATTTTATTTGTCAGCGTCGAGTCAGTCCGAGTCCGGGTTCTGTGCGCGTACATAGAGGTTCTATGGATATACACTCAATAACACACATATTCACATACATATATACTCTTAAGTATATAGCATGCATTCGTATTTGTAGCTAAAAAACTTTTAGTTTTTTTGTGCAACGACAACAGCCAAATGATCGCATTCGCAGGTGCAAATCTATTTGAATTTTTGACAATGATCAAATATCTACAAATTGTCACAGTGAAGTCAAGCGTATTGAATTGAAAAATTAGTAAGTTATTTAACTACAATTATTGCGTATTATTGTATTATAATTAACTAATCTAAAATCTTGACAAAATACTTAAAACCAAATTGGGTGGTTCTTAAAGATACAAAAACTTTTAAAAGTAGTGTATCATAATATTATTTATGTGTTTTTATTAAAAATAAGATTGTAAAAAATCACTGGAAAATATATCTTGTTCTACTTTATTGTACATTTTATAAATGAAAATTATACAAAGTCTTTTAATATGACTTATACATATATTGTCCATCTTTGACAGATTTAAAATACTTAAAAATATGCCATAAGGATTTCTTAGACAACTTATCGATAGTAAATGTTATTTTATATAATAAATTATAATTCACCGATGCTAACTGCATGTTTTATTTACCTCAAAAGAGCTTTACCCCGGACTTACCTGACTATACACTTTATATAGAGTTTTATCTGAAAAGAAATTCATATCTTGCAGATAACTGCTATATAAATGAACATGGAGCTTTAGGTTAGATATGTTGATAATGTAAACATTTTTATCTGCACCATCCTCACCTCAATTCTTTGCTAACACTAAATTGAAGCTTCGATTTCAAAGGCATATCAAACCCTAATCTGTTGTATTTATCCTTAGACTTTTGATAAACTCAATTTTTTACTAAGCCTTATCATCTTCGGTTGTAATTTGCTTTCTTAACTCTCTGTTCTTATAAAACATCTCTTATAACAATGATAGCTGCTTAAATACTTTTTAATAGCTCATTTCAAAAGCACGCGCAGTTGCACAGTCAAAGTCATATTAGATATAACTCTTTTTATCTGTAGGTTCATTCTCAAGTCTAAAATTCCACTTGAAATTTAGCATATTTCACATGCATTAATTGCTTAATTGATGCCAATGTGCAAAACGCGCATTTATTCAATTCATTCAATTTCGCATGCACAACAACAACAAGAACAACGGCAAACAACACTTTAAGATACCAAGAATGAAGGAGAGAGAGTGCGAGAGAGCCACATAAAGAGAGATGGAGAGACACATTCATAGAAAGATCTTGAAGTTTCATTTCTCACCTCTCACAGGCACGATCAATTCCTGGAATTCCTTTGACTAAACTAACACGAAAAACTTACTGCTGTTGTTGTTGTTTGCTGTTGTTGATGTTGTTTCTCACACGCGCAGCATACAAATTGGAAAGAAACGCGGCGCCGAATATCCT
>OZ001353.1:12971874-13002561 GCA_963924055.1 Drosophila limbata
AAAAACAATCAGTTTAAGTTTTAATAAGCCTTGTATTTAGTCAAACTAATTATAATTACTTTAATAGCAATAGCACATAATTTAGGTAATTTAATTAATTTAGTAAAGATTAAAGCTATCTTTATAAACAGAAACTGAATAGTAAGATAAATTTTAACTCACAAATTATTTATGTTAGGGATAGATTTACTTTATTTTTAAAGAAAATAGATAAGATACAAAGATACTTATATATAAATTCCGTTACCTTTACAGGGCAACTGTTAGGCGAGCTTTTTATTCATCCGATTTTTTGTGTTTCATTTTTCGCTAACGCCAAATTTGCTGTCGACGTCGTCGTCGTTGCCGACTGAGCAAATAACTGCATTTGACCTTGTTTCGCAGTGCGCCTGTGTTGGTAACTTAGAACAAACAAGATATGCTGATTGTGTGTGAGTGTATGTGTGATTCTCTTTCTCTCTCTCTCTCTCTCTGTATATGAAAGTGTGTACAAAAATATTTTTGATGCTTGTTTGCTTTGCTTTTCATATTCGCGGAGAACTCAAACTGGCTTGGTCCCAATGCGCGTGTGTGTGTGTGTGTGTTCATATGGCACAAGTGTTTTAATTCAGCTGCGCATGGCACTCAGATACACACTCACACAAGTAGAGAGTGACTCACACACACGTAGACTGACTCGGACAGTGCCTGCATAGCGCATAGAAAGCTCTCCCCAAACGGAATTAGAACTACAAAACTATGAAAAATAATGGAACCCACACAAAAATATTTCCATGACGCTCACTCTCACTCCCCCCTTCCTCCCTTTCTCTGTCTTTCTTGCTCCCGCCCTGCCTGCACTTTTTTTGGCATTTTATTTTCGCTATTCTTCGCCTTAGCCAAAATACAAAATGTAGGTTAAATTTGCGGAAATCACGCGAGTGCGCAGAAAAAAAAACAACGAACTTAGAGGTATATAAATATATATATAATGGCCATAAAAAAGCAGATACGTGCGCAGATAGCACATATACACAAATATAGGAACACATTTGACTAATTTGTTGTTGTTTATTCTGTTCGGTTCTGGCCTGTTATTTTGTTATTCTTTTTTGTGATTATGCAATGTATTGACCGATAGTCATTCAGTCAATCACATTGTTAAAACTGACGTAGTACGTGCTTTGGGAACAGGTGCGAAAATGATTAGGTTAATTATTGTTAACTTGCATACATATCTTAACTACGCGCATTCATAACAATTTCTTGCTCATATTATCATTTTGCGGCCCATTCTTTATCAGTGCTCTTTTCGTAGTAATTAACAATTTAAATCAGAATTCATACATATTCGCTCGACTGTCTGGCTCGTGTCTAACTCAAATGAATTATATGCCTTGCATTCCAATTAGCCAATCGCCATTTTTGCGCATTTCGATGCGCCCAATCAGAACTGCACATTGCCAATACACGAACAACTACAACTGCATATACACATACACATTTATATGTGTGAGTGCATTTTTTTTTGAATAGACAGAGAGAACAATCGACGCGAACAGCTTTTGCCGAACGTTCGGTTGCTTCGGCCGTTGTTGTCGTTGCAATTTATTCGCATGCGCTTTTAGAAGTTGTGTGTGGAACAGAGAGAGAGAGAGTGAGATCTGCCGACGCGAGCAACTATTGACGATCGTTCAGTTCGTTCGTTCGTCTCATTGTTATTGTCGCTGCAATTGATTCGCATGCGCTTTTTGCTTCGTTGTTTCAAGTTCGTGCAATGCTTTGAATTTTAATTCGTCGTTTCGTTTTGCAATGCACGAAGGTTAATCGCTAAGAAGTTGTTGTTGCTTTTTTTTTGCTAGTATTACATGCGCTTCTTGCTCATTGGTTGAGTTGTGTTCGTGTAATGCACGTTCGTAATCATTTCGTGAGTTAAATGCATGCTTATTTGTGGGATACTTACATATTGATCTTGGATAGTAAGAAATGGATTCAAGAATAATTTTAGAATAAAGTCAATTAATAACTCTTGATATTTTTTGCTGCTGCATTAACTAATAATTTTTCTCATTCTCTTTCATTGCAGGTAATTAAATGTTTTCTCAATATTTACTACCCAAGGCAAGTTGTAAGCGTAAGTTCTGGCTTTGTTCGTACTCATTATCGATTTTGTTAGTTTTGCCTAGAATAATTTACATCCCTTCAACTCTGCCTCTCACTCTGTCTTTCTATCTGTATCGCTCTGATGCACAGCATCTCATTGTTAGAGCAATTCCGGCACAAACATATGCCCAATTCCTGCCAACTCCAGAAACCAGGAACCAATTTCACTGTGCGAACCAAAAAAATGTTACTTTGAGTTTGTTAACCCCACATCCAAAGAATAACAACAATGTTAGCCACCCATAGCAACCACTGAACCACCAAAACCACCGACACACTGATGCTCAACAGCTGAATGCACACACAGTGCCAATCTGCCTCCCCCCTGCCAACGACGCTTCCTGCCACTTTGACATGCAACCACAACAACAACAACGTACCGAGGAAAAAAATGCAATTTCTTTTGAAGAAAATTCGAATGTAAAACGCCGACGTTCTGGCAACCACCTTTGTCTCTATATTATACCGTTCGAATGGCTGGGGAAAAAGAGGAAAAATCTCGGACACGCACACACACACAGGCAACAAAGAGTGCAGCCTTCGTCCTGTTCCTTTGGGCACGTGCTGCAAATGCGCTGCTGATAATGAAGCCAGTGTGCAATGCACACGTTGCAGGCAACCCTCTCCTGCCACTGCCACCGATGCCAAGGGTCGAGTGGCGCCTTGCCACGGGGTGGGTTACGCCGGGTCGCATGTTCGCTTTAATCCTTGTTTTGTTGCAGCTGCAACAACGTCAACGTCATCAAAGCAACCCCTGTAAAATGCTCAAGTGCAGCCAATGCTTGCAACAAACTTCATTTCCCTCTACTCTTTTTTTTTAAAACATATATTTTTCCACTGCGCGTCCAGTTAATTAAACAACGTCGTCAGCATCTTTGTTGCAATTTGGCAAGGGTTGTTTCCCGGTTACATTGCCGTTTCCCATTTCCCATTCGTGATACAGCAGTACCTCTACAAAACTCTGTTAAGCTGTCAAAATTGCTGATGTGACAGGCGTGTGCCATTCCAAACTAATTGCAGTTTTCACAACAGACGCTCGACTGAATTTTCCTTTTTTGATAACCTTAAACCGGTTACTTCAATCTCTCCAGCCAAATAGGTGTGTTGTATCTATCTTATAAAAAAAACCTCTTTACGAGGTAAAAGTCTAGTGACGAAAACATTTTAATGCACCAAAATTTCTGATATCCAATTTTGTGACGAATAATATTAAGTTTTACTTAAAAATTACTACAAAAAAATTTTTTTGTCACTCGGCACTGCGCAAAAAATATATATTTATTAGGTATGAAGAGATTAGCGCAATGTGCCGAGTGACAAAAAAATTTTTTTGTAGTAATTTTTAAGTAAAACTTAATATTATTCGTCACAAAATTGGATATCAGAAATTTTGGTGCATTAAAATGTTTTCGTCACTAGACTTTTACCTCGTAAAGAGGTTTTTTTTATAAGATATCAGAAATTTTGGAGTAAGATATCAAAAGTTTTGAAAATTGCAATATATTTTGACGGTACAATTTTGTCAAAATCTAACAGAACTCTCAAGCTCTGGCTGCTACGACACGTTGTTGCTGCTGTCCTATTCCAATTCTAAGCAAAACGTATATATTCTGTTAACAGGTAATATCTTCCAAACACATCGAAATTTTACAAACTACAATATATTGAAAATTAGAAAAAATCATTACTTGCGTTTTCACAAAAATCGCCTTAATGTGGGAAAAAATACCTTATTTCACCTGTTGCTGTTTACCTTTTATCTTAAAAAAACACTAAAGGTATTCCTAAGAGCCCTTTAAAATACCTTTTCAACGATATATATATCACATCTGTAGCTTTTATCGTTTGGATGATATGGGGGTTCCAATTTTAGCGGTTTTTAGTGATTTCCCGCTAAACTAGCTATTTTTCGAAAAAGTCGAAAAACAAAAGTTTCTATATTTTTGATTATAAAATGATCTATCTGCCGTAAAAAGAATTGACCACTTGCAAGCAGTAGCTTTCCACATGCACTGCAAGCAGTGTATATACTGCATATGTACATGCAGTAGTGTAAAGGTGTAAGTTATATTCAGTTAATAGGTAATATCTTGCCCAAACGAATTTTGACAGATATGTGTTATATGTCAAAAAACGCGTAATTGAATTCTCTACAACATGCAGTATATTTAAAAGTGATTTGATGTGTAGATTTTTCTTAAATCGCCAAATTGTGGAAATAAATACCTTATTTCACCTGTAGCTGTTTACCGTTTTACTTAAAAAAAAAACTTTGAAGGTATGCCTAAAAGCCCTTCAAAACACCTTTCCAACGACATATAGAACAGATCTGTAGCTCCTATCGTTTGGATGCTATGGGGGTTTCAATTTTAGCGGTTTTTAGCGATTTCCCGCTAAACTAGCGATTTTTCGAAAAAGTCGTAGAACAAACGTTTCTAGATTTTTTATCGGGAACAAGTCCTCATTCAAACTTTTAAGCTAAATCAACGCTTTGATCTATACAAACAAACAAACAAACAGACTGACTTTTCATCTCGTTTTGAAAAGGGCACCAAAAATTTCGAAATTAATTATCTTCTGAACCAGTGGTCGGATTTTGATGATCAAGGTGTCATTCGACGCGTATTTTTGATAAGTATAGGGAAAAATTATAAAAAAAATCTAAAAGGCTCCAACGGCCCCATTTGCTCCAATCATTTAAATTTTGTCCCTCCCACTTACACCTGTTTATCTCACGAACCATGTAAGTTTTCAAAAGTCTTAGTATGCACATTTTTAAGTTAGATTGATTCCTTTCGATCGGTATATAATTCGACCCGATCGGACAGTCATAGCAAATTTTCCATTCTTCCTGTGTATATATGCTAGTCGCCTTCGCACCCTTCGTGCTGCTTTCGTCACTAGCGCGGACTGCCGTCCGCAGTGATAAATAGATCCAAACTGGATATTTCTAATGTGACAACTGGGGTTGTCTTGTTGTCCTGTTGTCCTGAGAGACTGATATTACTTTTTAAGTGATACTTATAAAAGCAATTTATAAAAGTCTCTCCGTTACATATTTTTAAATCGATTAAATTGCACATTTAGTTGTTAATTCAAATTTAAAGTTAAATGGAACTTTGTTATGTTTAGGAAAAGCTACACACCAAATTTTTCAAACTCTTTGTTAAATGGGTTCATTTGGTAATTTGTTTCATTAGTAGTAGTAGTAGTAGTAGTTCTTTATTATTATAAATATTTCTTTCATATACACAGACTATAAGATATTTATACATAAAAGGAACTGATATATATATAGCATGGCTTTAAGCCGTTTTATTTCATTATAATGGCTTAGGTGAGATTTTTAACACATTTAAAGATATATATGCGTTTGTTAGGCCTAAGAGAGCCCGCATACCAAATTTCCTAAGTCTAACTTATGAGGTTGCTGAGTTCCTTGGGTACAAAGATGTGAATTTCTCAAATTGTTAGTGGAACAGTAAAATAAACATTCTTGAGGCTTCGACATGTCTTGCACTCACTAAAAAATCGTAAGATTTAACAATTTCTAGGCAATAGTTTTGGGTACTGGGCATTATGAAACCTGAATCGCTTTAAATATGGAATGGGTAGTTGCACAACGAAACTAACAACTTAGAGCAGCAGCTGCAGGACTGAAGTAAAGATGCTATTAGTCCTTCTGGCTTGCCCACTCCCAGAGCTATTCCCAGACCCAATTTCAATCCCAATGCCAGTCTAAGTAATCCCAGTTGCTGTTCCTGCTGCAAATCAACTCAAGTAAAAGTGTCAAAACAATACAAACGACGCTCAAGCGCATGGTTCCAAGAGAAAGAGAGAGAAAGAGGGAGATAGAGAGAGAAAGGCTCCACACGCACATAATTTATGCCCATGTACAAGAAGGAGCAAGGGACTTGGGACTTGGGACCTGGAACTTGGAACTTACAGAATTGCGTTTTCCTCGCACATAAAACGCAGACTGCAGCCGGAACATAACTGCGGAAAAATCAATTTTCTTTTGTGCTTAAGGGTGGCTAAGGCAGGGGAGGAGGCGGAGAACAATGCGTAGAGAGAGGAGAAGGGATGACAGCCTGCAAAGCATAAACATACATATATATATGTACTTGGTTTTTGGGGGTTGCACACACATACACACTTGGAGAGACAGTTACGCACTTGTGCAGCAAATTGTCACCCAGTTTTTGGCAAATATTAAATGCCCCCTCCAACCCCTCCCTCCGTAAAGCAGAGAGAAAGTGTAGAGAAACTTGTGCTGGCAACGCTTTGAAGTGCAAAAGTGCAGCATAATTTTGGGGGCTAATGCAATTAGGCAATTATTTATTGTGATAAACAATGTGTGTGTGTATGTGTGTTGGTTGTGTGTGTGAGTGTGTGTGTTGTGGCTGCTGTTGCTGCTAATTACTCATGCCGCACGCATTTTTGGCGCACTGAGGCGTATACACAATAATTTACAACAAGGCCAAAAACGTGCACTGAATGCGCAGAAAGAGACGCCAAATGAGGCAAAGAAAGAGGGAGAGACTCAGTGGCAGACTAAGTAAACAAGGCAGCAACAGAAAGAGAGGCAGCGAAAGAAGGAAAAAGAAAGAGAGAGAGAGAGAGCAAGGTAAATGCAGTGTTATTACCCAAGCGCCTAATATAATGCTACATACAAAAAAATGTCATTAAATGCCACATCAAATGTGTGTATGTGTGTCTGTATGTATGTGGCACGCAATTGCTTAACGCAATTTTGGGCCTGGACATTTGGAATGACGTCAGCAACGTGAAAAGCACAAGTCAAAATTGTTGTTGTTATTCAAAGGCTTCGACCAAGGCCTCGTTGTTGTTGTTGTTAGAGTTGTTGCTCTTCTCTTTGTTGTTGTTGCTGCTGTTGGGCAATTGAACACAGGCGGCGGCAGCTGTTGGCTAAATTTGCTGCAAGTCGCCCCAAAAAAGCAAAGTTATTTCGAGCTGCCCAAAATTTTAGGCACATAAACGTGACTGGAGTTTGTACTCTGTTTGTGTGTGAGTGTGTATGTGTGTAGGATAAATGTAATCGACTGACTGGCAGATTGATAAGGATAAAAGCTGGAGGAGGCAGTGGGCATAGACAATTTGAAATGCGTTTCCTTCAGGCCGGCAAATGACTTCCAAGTGAATCTCAAATCCAAATACAGATCGAGCTATTAGATAGAAAATTACTACAACTAAAGAAAATAAGTAACAAACAAAGACCAAAGAAAAGTTAGACTCTTCATTTACAAAAAGAGCTAAGCATGAAGATAAATTTTAAATAACATTTTCAGCTATTGGAAACATAAAATAAATACATATTAACAAACTATCAGTCATTCTACAACGTACATTGTTAAGCTGTTTAAGAAAATTTTTCATATTGTTACTTATTAATATAATATGCAGAAATATATTATTTAAAATATTTAAAACTCATCAGTTTTTATTTAATTGAGTTAAAACTCCTGGAAAAGCCATAATATCGACTGAATAAACCTATGGCAGCCAAATGATATTGTACCCTGATTTTTACCAAATTTGTGAAAAGAGTCAAAGACAATACTAAACACGCAATTGATGAGTTCGGGTCAGATATCTTAAAATTTTACAAAGCTTTTCTATAGAAAATTTTACTTTTCCCATTAATTAATTTCGAGCTTAAGTTAATCTTGAAAAAATTCCCATATCTAGCCACTTGGCTAAAACAAAAGACAGTCGTTAATCAGTCGCCGGGCAGAATCGTAATAACTCAAGGGAACCAAAAAAAAAAAAAAAAACGCATATCAAAGACAAACACACTGCAGTCCACTCAGGAACATTGTGTGTCCTTTGATAACCCTTAAACTAACTGCTTTTACTCCTTCTCTCTCTTCTCCTACACTCCTTAAAAGGAGCACGCATTGCTGCATTAATGCGTATGGAAAACAATTTTTTTCTTTTGGTTTATTGAAAAAAACGTTATGAATTTCTAGAGGGTTGCAATGCGTGTGTGTGTGTGTGTGTGTGTGGGTTGCTATTGAAAAGAAATTGAAGCGAAACGCGCGGACTCGCGATTTTTATTTTTATATATATATATATTGTATACATATATGCAGATCCTTTTCGGTAAGCCACATTTTGCGTGTCTCAGTTGACGCACAAAAATCCGCCAAAAAAAATTTATGAAATTTAATACAAGAAGAACAACAACAGAAAAAAAAGGGTTCAGCTAGGGCCAAATGCATGGGTGTAGCTAATGCCCAACAAAAGCCAGCAGGGGGTGGTCAAAGGGGTGAGAGGTGGAGGGTGGTAAGGGGGAGCAGCGAATTCAATATTCCACTCGAACTCTCAAAGTCTAAAGCATAAATTTTTTTCCCATATTTCGCCAACTCAAATTTTATTAATGAAAAGTCAAGTGATTTGCTTAAAGTGGGCGTGGCATACACGCAGACACGCACAAACACGTCCACGCACGCACAACTCGTTAGGGGTTGTCAACAAATACCATTAAGAATTCAGTTCTCCAGAAATATCAGAAACTTGAAACCTTTGAGAGAACAGAAATTGAAATTGCCAACTTGTTGCAATAGATCATTTAAACTTGTTTTGCATCTAAGCCAAGTTGTTTTTTCACTGTCCTAACAACTTTCGTAGCATCCATTAATTTTATTTTGAATGTCACTTGAATATAACAAAAACTAAACCGTTCAACCAAAAAGTTTGCTTTTAGAAACTGTTTAACAACTTAATCAAAAGCTCTATAAGTGATTTGAAGTGTAATTTTTACAGTAAAACAGGAGATAAGGGAACAGTTAATCTTGATGGTAACTTAGAGTGTTATTTTAAGAGTGATATTTTTGGATATATTTTTAGCTAAATCCAAAGCTTGGAAGTTCTTTGTCTAACTTCAATTAATCTCAGCTTAAGCATAAGCTTAATGCATAAGTTCGTTAAAGCTCAGCCAAAATTTTCGCAAAATGAGAATTAGAAATACAGAGACTTAAAATTGGAATACATTATTTTCAGCTTGTTTTAAAATATCAGTTATTATTTGTTAAGTTTACTCAAAACTCAAAAATGTTAAATTGTTATCCCAACGAGCCAAGAAAACATTACAACTGGATTTAACATCAGAAACAATTCCATGCACAAAATATGTTTGAATTTTGTTTTGGCATAAACTTTTCCGTTGAGATGCCAGAAAAGTTGTGTGGCCCAAAAAGTTGTGCTTGAAAGTGGCTGCAACAGCTTGTCCAAAAACTTGCAGCAGTCAGTGTCTTGTTGCAAATAGTTGCAGGTGAGGTTCGGGCAACAAAAAACATTCCATTCATTTAAGGTAGAATTTAACCCATCCTATAGCTGGTCGTTCTGTCGTCAGATCGCTGTTCAAAATTCAATGAGCAAAGTGCCGCATGGCTGTTGAATTTATTGAAAAATCATGATATGTGTCCATCACATAGAACGAAGGGGAAATCGAGAATGGGAGAGAGGGAGAGAGAGAGAGGAATGCAAAAGCCTCGATATGACAGCTTGACTGAACTAAAAATCGCGTTCCAGCGAACGATGCTAGACAAAAGTCCGTGTACGCATACACGGAAATATGATTTTTTCGTGCCGTTTGGACAACTGAAAAGATGGGGGATGAGCAGAGGAATGGGAAAGAGTCTGTTGGTTAGAGGAGAAGGCAGGGAGTGAGGGGAACTAAGTCTGAGCCTACGTCTGTGCCCCCAATGCTGATTGACGTGCCTTTTATTGATGCTCTTGATTGGTTTTTACCTTTTTAGACACACACACACACACTCAACATGCGGGTGGCATTCGCTACTCGATACTCGCTACTTCCACTTACACCCACTCGTTCCACACAACAGCCTAACGGTCGTTAGTTCAATATGTGCGTAGGGTGTAAAAGTCTCATCTCTTCTCTTCGCGTCTCGTCTCGTCTCACACAGTTATGATTTTTATTACAGGTAACGCTGATGAATTGTGTTTGTATTTGTATTTACTTTGGACATTCGTCGTTGTTAATTTTTTATGTGCATGGATAATACTCAAACTTGGCCATATACCTAGGATACAAACTCGCTCTTTCTCTCTCTCTCTCTCTCTCTCTGTTTCTCTCGAGTCTGTTTGCGTTTTTAATCAAATGTTCAAAAACGCGTTTAGCGCGAATTGAACCAAAGGATAACGTATCCTGTGCCGCGTATCGGTTGCTTGTTTAACTTTTATATCGTAATTGCATATCGCTGCGATTCTGAGTGCGAGTATGAGTGCGAGTGTGAGTATGAGTGCCAGTGAGTATTGCAAACAAACTAATCAAATGTCTGCAATCGCTTGGTTAGCTACTTTCCACTTCCACTTCCGTTTCCGCTTTATCCCTCAAGCCATCCATTTATCTATCCAGCTATCTATCTCTTTTTCCGGCTCATCCTCAGCCTGGCACGCGCTAATGCTTTAATCCTTGGCCAGGACCTTCTGCTGTCCGCGTGTATTAAATCGATGAAGTATTAACGACTTAATTGCATGTTTGTTGGACATTTTGCAGCACCCCTTCCCTCACTCCCTCCCCCTCCACACATTCACCCACTCCCCTTTCGTTTAATGCCTTCGTTTTTGGCCAATATTCTTGTTTGAAGTTTATTAAATTCCAGTGAGTAGAAGGCGTTGCAATAGAATCCTGAACTTCGCATTTGTTACTGCCGGTAACTCATTTCATTAAATGCGAATTCGATTAAAGTAATGGCTTTTTGAATACCTCTGTGGTTGAGTGTGGCCCAGTAAAGGGAAGGAAACGGAAGCAAAGGGAAGTGAAGGGAAGGGAAGTGAGGTTGGAAGCAGCGCATTATTAGCAAATTAATCATTTGATTTGCGTGTGGCTTAGACAATGAGAAGATCTAAGCATCTCCCTCTATCTGTCTGTCTATCTCTTTTTTCCCTCCCTATAAGTATCTGCTACTCTATGTCAATCAGACAGTCTTTGGCGCATAAGTGATGCTCATCATCATCATGTTAACATCCTGTTGACAAAGTATAAATAAGAGTGCACGAAAATGTTGACTGCTACTTAACATAAGATTGTTGCCAGAGATTTTCAACAGCTTGATAAACGCAATTCCATTTATTTTACAGTCTATTAACAGTGCTCTGGCATAGGCTTTAGTCATGTTAGCAGCCTGTTAAAGCTAAACTTTTCTATTTTTTTAATTTGAATTATCATCCTGTTAGCAGTTAATTAATGCGAACTAATTTCTAAGTTTCTCATATTGTTAATGCCATATACGTTTTTGATATTGGCTGTTTTTTTTTTAAAGCTTTCATGAGTTTTTTCCGTTTGAATATAATTAGAGTATAGTGTAGAGTATTTTTAAAGAATCTAATAACAGCAAATTAAATAAAGCTCAATGACAAACTTCATTAGCCAAAAAATCAACTGGCCAAATGCCAAGTGCCAAACAACAAAAATAACAATTTGCCTTTTAGTCTACACACACAACGCACTCTCTCTTTCACACACATCTAGCTTCAATCCTTTCTCGTCTGATGTGGATGATACCATCCATATAGCAGATCTCTGGTCCGGCTTCAATGTCAATTGACAATGCTAGGCAAACGTTATGCTAAAAACTAAATTAAGATTGAAATGTAAAACTGAAAACGTTTTACACAATTATTGAACGCTGTTAGCCAAATCGAAGGTCTGATGATAAAGGGGAAGTTCTACGAAGGCTAACTGCCTAATCGTACACTGAAAACCACTCCAGATATTTTAACCCTTGGACATTTTTGTGACGATTTGTGCGAATCAGTCGACTGCATAACTTACAATGCCGTAAATATAAATTCACAAAACGTTTGGGAGTGAGAGACAAAGCAGTTTCGGGAGTAAAAAAGGGGGGTACTAATGAAGGATTGACTGGGGGCCGAAGTCCGCTTAATATTATCACTCCAGCATGCATTTTGGCTCAGTAAAACTTCCCCCAGTTGGCACAAAAGAAAAAGTCAATGTATGGAAATTTTTGTTCAATCACAAATCCAATGATGTTCGCTTCGACGCATTTTGACAGTTAGAAAGACAGAGAAAGTACGATAAAGAGAGAGAGAGAGGGAGAGAGATGGGCAGACGCACCACATATGAGAAGGGATTTGGTTGGGAGCATGGAGTTCACTTTGATGAATTCGCCTGTTCCTGTTTCTGTTTCTGAACCAGGCGATTGTTGTTTGTTTGAAAGGCTTCTTCTTGATTTTTTCTTCCACTGATAGGCCTCGATTTTTGTATTTTTTTTGTCGACTGCATGTTTTGCCCATTGATTCGGTATTTTTATTGATATTTTCTTCGTTTTTCCATTAATTTTTTGTTGGCTTTGGTTTTGGCCTTTGTGCTGTGCCGGGAGTGCATTGATTAGAATGTTTGGACTTGGAGCACGTAAATATTTTTGCTTGCTTGTCAATTAGTACGTTAAGCTCTGCCAGTGCCACTTGAATTGGAAAGTCGAAAGCAATACTCTACAGGCTGAGAGCCTTGTTCTAAAAGCCACTTTAAAGCGGCTTAAACTGCAGACATTTATTTTCAAATCTTTCTTTACCTTTTGAATATATTTTATTTATTTTATCATCATAAAAATGTAGCTGTTTAGAAATTATACCAAATTTACCGACGATTGCAAGAGAGTAAAGTTGGAAAGTTGGATTTTTGTTCAAGTGTATATAGTTTATATTATTTTCTATTTCTGCCTGAAACAATTTCAATTAACTCTTGTTAATCAAGTGACCCTCTTTGACATGTTTGGCTTGCATAAAACATAAGCACAATGCCTGAAAAGGAAATGCATTTTAACTGACAGACGCTTTTCCTTGTCGGCCTAAACTTTTGACAGCGTCCAAAACGAGAAGACAATTTGAGCTGTCAGTCAGGTGTTGAATGAAAATGAGGGTCGGGTCAGAAGCTCACCTGACGCTCGTTTGTTGGCAGTAAAACAATTGCGCATACGCCGCATTGTACGCGCGTGGACTGCGTGAAAATTGCAACATTACCGCATGTAAAGCTGGACAACCGAAGGAAGAGCAGAAGAGGATGACGATGAAAAGTTGGAGAAGGTGGAGAAGGTGGAGAAGGTGTTGGGTCAGCTTCTGCTCTTCAGCTGTCCAATGGCTGTCGAATGTGGCGTCTGTTTGTGCGTCTGCCTGTTACCTTTTTGACATTTGATTGAGATTTGTTATCGGCGTATTCATCAATGATATATACAATAAAAATACACACACACTCACCCAGTAAATGGGTGGGTGATTTGGGTGGCTTGCTTGGTTGGCCAGACTATGTGACGCACTGAAAACAATCGAGGAAAACAAAAAAAATAGAAAAATCAGTCTAACAAGTTCTGCGCGTCGTCTGCTTTTGTTGCTGCCCTGGCCTGGCCCTCTCCAAGCCCGGCTGACAATTCACAGTAGTTATCGTACGGGGCCCAGTGACATTTTTAGGCATTTGTTCAATACGTGGCCCTGGCCAAAACACGGCAGGATACGGCAGAAGTCCTGCCAAAAAAAAATAAAAAAAAAGATAAATGTAAAAAAAACAAGCAGCTGCTGTTCGACTGTGTCCTCCAGTTTCTCGCCAGGCGCCCGGCTCGTTTGCAGCTCTGTGTATTTTTGCAATAAACCTGGCCAAGAGAAAGGCAAGGGAGCAGGGCAAAGGGCAAAGGGGATGGGACAACAGCAGTGGCAAACTGGCCATGCGTACCTTTCGATCCTTGTGTGACATTTGAATTCACCGAATGAAAGTGAACATTGGGAGTGGGAGATGCAGTAGATGGAAGCTGGCAGAGTCTCTCTGTTGAATTTCTTTTATAGAAGTTTTAGCTGTCCTCCCCCTCACACACACACACACACTGCCGCACACTCTCTTCATCGTCCCCCCGTCAGTTTGCGTATCTATTTTTTAATTTTGCTGACGAGGCACATGAGAAAACATACAAACGCAATTGTTCCTCGTCCACAATGCATTCCATGTCGGCAGCCGTTCGTTGCCTGGCCTGACATGTGTGCGTCTCATGCTGATAAGCAGCAGACTCCCTTCCCCTTCTCCATCCCTCTCCCCCTCTCTGGCACACTCCCACTCCCCCTGTGGAGCTTTTGGAGGCCGTGTGTCCAGCTCAGCCGCCAAATGAAAAGTTAAACTGTGTGACGCGCTCTAAGTGCGTGGCAACGGAAGGGTTCAGATACTACTCCAACTGAGATATGGGTTCGAGCTTCGGATTCGTGTTCTGGTTTGGGTTCGGGTTCAGGATTTTGGTCCAAGTTTGAGGGATCGGCATTCTGTTAGAGGGAGGCGGCTTTCGTTTTGGTTTGGCGTGATGAATATTTACTGCGTGCGCTAACTGCTAACTACCTACAGGTATTTTCATTTTTTGACATTTTTAATTGGGTTTGAGCAATGCACACACAACACAACACACACCACACAACACGATGAGACACGTGGTGTATTCGTCTCGAAAACTGACTGTTTTGTTTTACGGCTGGAAATGTAACCTCTTATTAAAGTTGCAACTGTTTTTTAAACGTATCCGCAACAATTACTTGGAAAACAATCATATAAAGGATTATTTTCAATTTTTATCTATATTTATCTACCTTTTATTATACTTATATATAAATCTCTGCATTTTTTCTACTTGCAGGTAAATATGCATTGCCAGGCCTCAGATTTATCAACAGTTTCCCACAACTGCAACCAGTCTGCTTTGTAAGTGGATGAACCATTTGAAAACCACTCAACCACATTCTCATACTTATTATGTTTTCATAGGCAATTAATTGGTTTCCCATTTAAAAACAGATTCTATTTGACGTGCGAGTATTACCGAAAAAACAACAACTATGACAAAACAATTACAATTACAATTACCATTGGTAATTGCGACAAGGCAAGCGTATCTTAAAGATACACGTACTCAAAGTCAAACCCTGACTTGTTTCCACATTTTTGGGTTGTTCAGCGAGGCGTAAACATCTAACTGTCAACTATTTGTGTTAACTGCGTTTTCTTTCTCTAGCATCATTTATTATCACGCACTTGCATTTGCCTTCCTTGCTTCGACCCAGAAGTGCATTGCATAACTAATTAACCGAGCGTTGCTTTTAGAGTGTCTGCTCTTCTGTCTTTAGAGTCAGTTGAGATATGTATCTACATAACTTTGATGATCTGACTTGACAATTTCTGCATCTTCCCCATAAAACTGATTATCTTTAAAGGAGAAACTTATTGGATAAGTTAGGTATTAGTTAAGAAACTATAGATTATTTTTATATATGGTCTGTTAAGTTTACATTTCATTTTATATTATTCTGTAAAGCTTAGGGGGGAAAAGTAGTGAGTTTAAATCTTAATCTAATTATTATTGAGTCTCATATTTCTTTGTTGAGTTCTTATTTATTCTATCGCTTTTATGGCTATAACTTTTAATTTACCCAGTATAATCTGCTTAACCAAATCACAGCTGTTTACATGAAAAGTAAGCACAGGTTCTATGCATTTTGCATGCCTTTCGAAAACTAACAAGAGAAAATTCAGCTCACTTTCAGTCCATTTGTCAGTTTTTTGTATTTTTTATTAAACATTTACAAGATATATCAAAAAACAATATATAATAATATGCTACATAGCTAAGAATACCCAACAGATGGCGCTTCAATCTATTTCTAAACAATTCACATGAAAAGTAACCAGATTTGCATGACATTTGGCAGGCCTATCAATCCCAGATCCTAAACTTATTCTATAATGATTACCACAACTGACTGATAACACCTGTTATTGTGTAACTCAGCTCTGGAAAGAGCCATCAGATGTCGCTTTTACAGCTATTTAGGCATACCAGATGAAAAGTAAGCACATACTCAGTGCGTTTGGCAGGCATATCAACTGCAGGAGTTGTGCAATTGTGCCAAACACATGCAATAACTGTAACTCATTCGTAATAATATGCAACACAGTTATGTTGAAATCCAAGACATGCGCTTACTCAATGGGCACCTGTTCAGCAGATGACAAAATAATAACAACAATGACAGTAATATAAAAAACCTGGCAACTTTTAGACCCACCGCTGTGATGGTTATAACTCAATCACAATTTGGATGAGCTGCGACAGTGGTTTCTATTCCGGCGATGTGCTTTTTTTTCATCTTCATCTGCAATGCTGCAACAACATATTTGTGTGCGCCACGGGATACAAAAGCCAAAGGGTAATCGAAGCTCATCTCATGTCGCATTATGCTATGCTTATTCATAGACGAATTATGAGATATATATTGTCTTATCCGTGTTATTTGTGTTACACACACCTTGCAACATCCATGTGGCATGTATAACTTGGCCCGCTGGCGCATCTGTCAACTGCAGCGCTTGTTGTGGCAAGCTTTGCCCCCAAAGGGTTCATTCTCCGGGACGAAAGTCAAGCTGCCACTGACAGTTGCCGCTTCTGCGTTAATCGGGCCCAGCCTCCAACTTGCCACAGCGGCATGTTCAAAGCTTCTTATGCTTTCCTTTTTAAAGGTCACACCCCCTTTTTTGAGACTTTGTCTCAAATATCTCAAGCTTAGATCAAAGCGTTTTCTTGTTGAACCAAAAGTGAGAAGAAAGTTGAACCTCAGTTGGCATTTAGTATTACTTGTTAGTATCTTATAGATATTATTAATGAAAAGTTTCTCTTTAGAATCAAATATATCTGTAATAGAATCTGCTAGAATAGTTTATAAAGTTAAATAGTTTTTTAAACCAAAGAATACCTATTTATAATATTCATATCATTGAAAGTTTACAAAAACTGATCCTTGACTTTTATTTCAAAAATATTTCGAAACGAAAATAATAAAGCTGGAATTGCAATGTTGTTGTTTTTTGATGAAGAGCGGGAAGTTGAAACTCACGATTTGCTAGAACGTCTACAGATCACATTGATAATAGTGTTTATATTATTGATGTCCTTCTTTTTGGGGTTTTTTGTCGTAAGCAAACTGAAAAAGTTGCCACGCATAAAGGTATAATCTACTCATGAGGTCTGATATAAAGAACCTTTTACATATAATATTTTCCCAGATAAAGCTGCATCAAATGGAAGAGGCTAGAAATAAGTGAGAAGTTGAAGTACGGAAAAATGAAATAAGCAAGAAATGAGCAAAAATAACAAAACTGGCATTAAATAATAAAGTTCGACATTTGTTTGAATTAATTGCTGTTCAAATCAAATTAAAATAAAAGACATATGAGAGCCAAAGCGAACACTGAAATAGAGAGGCAGAGGAAGAGATATATATGCTGCAACTATTGAGCATGAATCACACGGAATCAAATATCAAAATAGTGCACAAGGTCAATTAGTTGAAATACCAGAAAAATATAACAATTAAATTTTGAATTCGTATTTCAGTTTATTTATTGAGATGAAGTTCGATTTGAGTTGCTTTTTTGTTGTTGTTCTTGTTTTTTTTTGCTGCATTTGCGCATTTTTATCTTTTCTGTTGCGTAATTTCAATGCTCAAGTTTTTTTGTTTTTGTTGTTGTTTTGTGTTAGAAAAGTGCGTTGTCAGAATCGAGAACAACCCCGAAACGCAGTCCCCTTCCTGTACCAGTTCAAAGACAACAACAACAACGATAAACAATAATAAAATAATACGAATCATAAAAAAAAGCTGCTGAACTTCTTTGTGTGTGCGTCTTCCAGGAACACACAGCTTTGTATGTGTGTGTGAGAGTGTGGTGTGTGAGTGTGTTATGCTTGTGTGAAAAGGATTTATGCGTTGTTTTCTTGCATGTTTCGCACATGGCCTCAAAGAAACAGATAGCTCAACAGATACCTGAGCTATTTTGCCTCGCAAAAAAAAAAAAACAACCGAAATTCCAGCTTCGAACTCCCTTCAGGTGTGTCGTCATTTTAACTGCCCGAAAAGCTGAACTCAACTTCAGATAATTTGCTCTATTTTTTTTTCTTTTTCATTCATACTGTGCTCATTCTTATTGTTGTGCTTTTTTTTTTGTATTTTTGTAATTGAGAAATTGAAAAAGCATTTGAAATGCAGCTGCGTAAATTTTGTTGTTGTTGAATTGAAAAAGTACAGTCGCATGCAAAGCTTTACATAGTCCCAAATCCAAAAGGGACTTAAGGAAGTTCCTTTGTCAAAGAAAAAATGTTGTAAACTTCAGTTGATGAGTTGATAAAGAAATTAACGAAGGGGAAAAAAATCAATAAGAAAATAGAATGAAAACATTTTAGTTTAAGAAAAAATCCCGAAGAACTTGTTGGGTTAGACGAATTTGCAGATACTTTTGCATGTCACAGGGCATAAGAATAATTTATAAGCATTATGAAATTGAAAGCTTCTCATGAAAGCATCAACAGAAAAGGAAGAGGCGGAAACAGTTGATGTAATTCAGGATAATACATTTTCCGGGATGATATAAGAATTTATTGAAAGCTGTAAACATGACAGCGTAAGATGCTCAATTCAAGATGTCCCAACATTCTTATATGATAATATGTAAGCAATAATTCTAACGCTCTGTTATCGGCGTACAGTGCTGTTAAGTGTATGTTAATGTAAAATTTTTATTAACTGTTTTGCATAAGATACTCATAGATGCCCAAGTCCTTGAAAGTTTAAATTTACTGACTACAGCCAATGCCTAACCAATTTCTGTTATGGCCAATACACAGACACACTCACAAAATATCCGCTACCATTTGATCGAAAATTCTCGCTGCTGTTGCCTTTGCTGCTACTTCAGTTAACAAAACGAAACCAAAGTAAAAGAAGAAAAAAGAAGCAGTCAAAACTGCAAACTTCCCAGGAATTTCTTAATAGCTTTTTACCGATATCTTTTTTGAGGCCAGTTCAGCGAGCGAGCGAAACCGTTGATTTTGAAGCACACACACACACACATACAAAACTTGAAAACTTGGTCCGAATTCCCGAAGGTTCTGGCTGTTCACATAGTGGTAGGATGGGGGCAGGGGAACAGAGGAACAGAGGCAGCATTAAAGTTGCGCGGTCGCATTTTTCTAACGATTAAACAAATTCGAGGAAAAAAAGCGCATCTCATGCAACGCGCAGCCGCAACGGACGCAACCCGTCGCATCTTCTCTGACTTCATAGCGTCCGTCACCTGCAATTTCCAGGAACTGGAATTGGCCAAAAGCTAAGAGCCAAGGCTAAGCACGCAAAGGTGATGAAGGTAGAGAGAGCGGTAGAGAGGGAGGTAAAGAAGGAGGTAGGGAGCGTCAGTAGGAGAGAAGGAGAGGTTCCGATTGCAACGGCACAAACAGGGGACGGCGGCATTTTTGAGCGCCTAATTCCAGGAATTAAATCGTATATCTTCGGGGCAACTCTCTAAATGCTCGATTAATTTCTAATAAATTGGTTGCTGCTGCTTTTGGCCAACGGAAATGCTGCAGTCGCTATCATATACGTATACACATACATATATACAATATTATATATATAGAATTACACATACAGATGCATTCAAACAACGATTCGCCTTCACTTTGAAATTTGAGGCTCGCAAACTTTTTTCGTAACTTTTTCTTAGAACTTGCAAAGCACAGCGCAGAGTGCGTGTGTGTGTGTGTGAGAGAGAGAGAGAGAGAGAGCTTTCTAACTGAGCTTTTGGATTTGTTGCATTTCACTTATGTGATAAAGGGGTGAAAGTGCAAAGCGAAGGCAAAGCAGGCATTGGATTTGTCTTCTTATGAGACAGTTCGAGACAGAAGCAACAACAAAAAACAGTAAAGAAAAGAAAAACCGACAACGACAACTACAGCATCTTAACTAATCATAATCCAAAACATATTTTTCTCGTCATTCTCGTTGCAGCATTTGTCGTGTTCGGAGTGCGCGTCCTGAATTTCAACCTGCTTAACCAAAACAACAAAACAAAACGTAACTCGACCAGCATTGCAAGTGAATAATAATAGTAATAATAATCAACTATAATAATATCATAATAATATTAATAATAATAACAATAATAATACTGATAAATATTCAATAATATCTTGAGGCGTTTCATGCAAACAAAATCGTCGTTAACGCACTACAAACTCAACAAGCAATTGCAAAATTCCCTTTGGCTAAGAATTTACAGCGGCCAAATTGCTTTTATGCAAAGCCGGCTAAATAATTCGACGAAATTCCATTTTGGCATCATTAGAAACGACTTTAAAAGAAATCTTAAGCAATTCAACCAACAACATAAAAATAACAAATATAATAACAACAATAAATTAAAGACTTCGCATCTGGTAAAAGGCTACAGCTTCCATTTAATTTGGTCGGATCGTTGTTATCCTGCTACCAATAATCGAGCGAGTCTAAAACAACAACTCGAAGAAGAAGACGACGACGAAGAAAGGCCAACAAAATGGATCCACAACAACAGTTTTGCCTCAAATGGAACAGCTATTCATCCAACTTGGCAATTACATTCTCCAATCTATTCAAATCGGATCTATTGGCCGATGTCACATTATCCTGCGATGGTAAGTTCAGCAATACATTGTTGTATTTTATTAAACATTAGATATTATTCTGAAAATGTATCATACATATATTATTTTTGGGTCTTTCATGACATTGATTGCAATGTCAACTGCAATTTTTACACATCAAATAAAATTTTAAGGGAGACGAACAAAGGATGTGTTAGAACTAAACAAATATAAGGAATAGAAATTCTTTAGGACTTGCAGATAAAATAACCTTAAATTTCTTAACTGCAAATTAGCAATGTAAATAAATTGTAGGTATGTAAAAGACGGGCCTATTAAGCCCTTTTTTAAATGCTATATAAACGACTAATTCATTGATTAAGAAATATATTTTCTGCCTTTAGTAAAGTGAAATTCAGAGCAGATAGCTGTACATATAATTTGGCTACTTTCAACCGTCTTAATTGTTGTAAAAAAGTATGCAACATAAAATTAGTAAGCTCCTTGTCAATAAACAGATCCAATTTAGATTTTCACTTTGTTTATTAAATATATACATATATATTTAAATAATTTCAAGTTCTGTTTCTAAGTGTTCAAATTAAATTAATGGGAAAGAATTTTTTTTGCAAAAAGATACTGAAATAGATTTTTAAAAATTCTAGAATAGAAAAAGAATACTTTAAACTTTAATGTTGAGCAACAGGATATTGACTTAACTTGACCTTTCAGGACTTGAATTAGTCGCACTTTCTTGGCTTATAATCAATAAATCGACTCTGTGCGTTGTAATGTAATAAAGCAATGCCAAAGTAGACAGCAGACAGAAAGACGGACAAACAGACGAAGATAAACAGACAATGAAGACGCATAAATTGAGTGGAGTTCAGCTGTTTTTCTTTATACTTATCTTCTTCTTTGCTGACTAATAAGCCGCTAAAGTGGCATAAAAGGCAAAAGGCGACCGGCAAATTTGAGCAAAGGGCCAAAACGACAGACATTGATTTTTCCTGTTGCCGCAGTGCGGGAAGGGGAGGAGGGGAAAAGGAGGTGGAAACTGAGCGGGAAGAAACCCAAAAGACGCGGTTCCTTTTTATGGGTCGTCTGTTGTGTGTGTGTGTGTGTGTTACTATTTCATTTACAGCATTTTACTACAGTTTTATGGCGGCTTATTAAATGAATATAAATGTGGGCGAGTGTCTCGGCATTTAGCCCAGTTACTTATGTATATACATTTACAAGTAGGTATATATCTAGACATTTATATATCTTTATATATTTATATGTAGGCCAATGTTGAGCGTCTTTGGGCCAGGTCAGTAATTGTTCGGGTTTTTGGCGCTCTTGTGGCTCATTTTCATTTCTGGGACCCTTGCTGGCCTTTTTTATGTACGCATTTTGATTTGGGTTTAAATATGCTTCAACAAATTTGTACATGTGTGTGTGTGTGTGTGAACATCTTGGGTGTCTTTTGTGTATATACTGTTAGGTTTATAGATTTATTGGCATATTGTTGCGCCTTAGTTCAGTTTTAAAGTTGCCCTTATTGTTCCTTGACTTTAAAGTCTCAAAAATTACGCATACGCCGCATATGCCATAAGTGTATTGTGACTGACAGCAGCCAGTTGTGAATTTCACATGTCTGTTGTTGTTAAGTATATATATTTTGGGTCTAACTGTGGGATTATAGCTATACCTTTGCATATGAATCAAACGAATTGCGAGTGAGACCGAGGCTGAGGTAGACGTGACGGTGATTGTGACTGTGACTGTTCCAAGGGATTCCACAAATCCTGGCTAGCCAAAAAAAAAGGAAGGAAAACAACAATAAACCCCAAGCCCTCGCATGTTTGTCAGCCATATCAATCGAAGTGCTACTACTTTTTATTAAAATTTTGAAAAACTCCAAAAATCCCCCTTCATCAGAGCAAAAAGAAAATAAAAATCTGGTCGCTTCGCAACTCAACTTTTTTTTGGTTGCTCCTTTTTTGTTTTGGCTGCCAGCTTTTAATTGTGGTTTTTAATATTTTTCTGTGAAAAATATCACATATTTGTATTTTTCAAATGCTCAAATTCATAGAGGTTGTATTTGATTTTGAATTTGTTTTTTTTTTTTTTTTGATGCTTGTACATTTTGAAATGAAGCATTAAATATTTGCCAGCCCTTAGTGTATGTTTTCGATTGTTTTTTAATATTCATGTGTGTTCTTTTTTTTGTGTTTTTGGTATGTTGTACATAGTTGGGGGTTGCATTGGTTTCGGGCATTTTCAGCACTTGAGAAATAAGCATTTTTACGACATGAACATTTGCTTGGCCTTGGGCCATTTCTCTGTATGCTGTCTGTCTGCCTGTCTGTCGGTCTGTTTGACTCTCTGCCTTTTGTCTTATTTGTGGGGTTGCTTTTCATATCTGTGATTTCACAGCCATTAACAAGTATTAGGTGTACTAATGGATTCAGGCATTTTCACTTCGTATTGCAACTCTTTTTGCTTAATTTTTGTTGCTTAAAAGTTAAAGTTGTTGGGGTTAAAGTCCTTGTTACTAACGATGTTTCCTTTGGTGTATTGAAAGAGAGCTTATATAAATTTATTTATTTTATTTATAGCTTTAATTTAGAATTTAAGTTGTTAAACTAAAATAATCAGTTTGATAAAATGAAAAAATTTCAATTTTAAAAGCCTTGAAAGAATAAATAAATAAAAGAATAAATAAAATATATTTTTATAATTTAAAATGACATTTGACATAAAATCTTGGATTTCTCAGTGAATTGAAGTATGTTCATAAAATTATTTCAGTTGATTAATCGAATGATTAACTCAAATATGCTTTATCCAAGCGCTCTCTTTTCAATTTCTTCCCCTTCTGCATATTCTCGTGATTAATCAAAATAATATTGTACTTAACTAACACTAGTTATATCAGCATAACAACCTTGACTCTTTATGGTTAAGTTATCGCGACATTCAATGCATTTAACTTCACTTCGAACAAGACACAAATACACAAATAAATGAATCATCGCAACTTTCGGCGCGATAAGATTAAAAATGTTCTAAGCAAATAAAAACAAGTTTCAACTGTTGTCTTCATCTTAATCAATTTTAAAGTGCACTAAGAAATCAAAACATATTTTTTTTAAAGTCGAGTGGTATACATAAGAAGATGTATGTAGTTATATTCTTTACTTATAGAGAATACGGGACTGAACGTAAACAACAAGCTCAGGCAGCAATTAGTATGGCATTGTTGGTTTTTTCTTTTTTTTCTATTTCGTTTCTCAGTTTGTTTATCAGCTCAACAAATACGAATATTCGTATATTGGCATGCATATAGAATTATATGCGTATTGGTTTTTGTTTTGAGGCATTTGTGACCCAATTTCTGTTGTATCAAGTGTTGGAAATTTAACAACAACAAAAACGAAATGAAATAATTATTCAATTTAACAACAAGTTTTTATACGAGTGCAGCTTTGTATTATATAAAAGTTTTAGATTTCTGTAGTCTGAAGTAAAAATATAGAAAACTTAAATTTCTTTTATTTTTTTCAAATTATTTAGTAAATGTTACTTTTTTTAGAAAAATTCATGTTTATACATACTAAACGTGTTAGCTAAAGCTTATTATAATATTTTACAATCATAAATGATTGCATTACGGTTGTAAAAAGTAAGCTATAATTAAAGTATCTTAAAAATGTATTCGATAATCGATCGAGTAATAAACTTATTTGTTACTTCACAAAAATTACGCATTATGCGGTCAGACTTGCCCACTTTTAATCGCGCTCTCTCTCTCTTTCATTCTTCTCTCTCCTTTTGCCTTTTTAATAAAATTCGCGTTTGCTGATTGTCGTCGAATTGTTATCAAAAAGCGCGTGGCGAGTAAAAAAAAATTGACACACATTTCTAACGAAATATTTCCTGTAGCTGCATTTGCGATTAGATTAAAGACGTGCAGACTTCTGAATACGATGTAGTATGTGCAGCTGGTCGCATACCATACACACACATATTGTCACATATTGCCAAACTTGTGAGGCGTAAATAAGTCAGCTACTTGACATATTCCCCTCGAGGAGACTCCACTGTGCGACTGCCGTTTCAATTTGGTTTAAGTAACGCGTCGCACAAACACAACAAGTGCCCCATAAAATGATTCCACATCAAATTCCCCACTCTCTCTCTTTTTGTCTCCTTTCTTTCTCTCTGTGCTTGCCGAAAAGTAAAAGCGTGAAAAATTGTAACACAGAACTCGAGACCCAAAAGCTTCCTTCCTCAAATCCCTCAAATGCAGACTTGTACGCGAGTATATAACAAAAGGCAACCAGCGACCGAGTCAAGAAGAAAACACATAAAAATATACTTAGACTGTGTTTAGTTGAGGTTGAGTTGTAGGTGGAGTAAAAGGGATATTGCGTATACGCCACGGCAGCAACAGCAGCTGGCTTTGTGTGTCACAGGTACACACACACACACAGTGATATGTGCATACATATGTATATACAGGCGAAGACAGACAGTAAAACGAATAGCAAAGACGACGAAGACGACGGCCAAGACGTTGATGTTGACGTTGAATAATAACTCACACTCACACACACATACAGACTCCAAAAGCTCGTTGTGTCTGTGTGTGTTAAGTCAAGAGCTAGGAAATCATTTCCTTGCTGACTTTTATTATGATTTTCCCTCGCTGTGTGAGTGTGTGTGTGTGTGTGTGTTTGTGGGACATGATTTTTATGAGTTCAAGGTCTCTAAGCAATTTTCGCTTGCGGCGCCACCTGTTGGCTCCATTTTATAGCTAGTATGTATATATAAGACAGCCCGAAAGTATGCTTTAATTTCTTCATAACTTCAAACTCGTATTCGTAATGCGCCAAAAGGTTAACTGCAATTTTCTTTTGCGCTTTTTGTGTCCGTTTTACGTCATGTTTTCGTCTTAGCTTTAATAAAAGAAAGTTGTTTCTTACTTGAATACGGAAAACGAATGTTTGAAGTTATTTTATACATTGATTTGTAATAAATTTTTATTATAATATATTCAAATGTTTTTTTGATAAGAATTCGAGCTTGAATTAACTCTTTTGCTTAAAATATACCAAAATATATCAATTTACCAACTGCAATAAATAATACATTTAATTTAAAATACACTTGTGAAAATGATGTTAAGTACCATCTAAAAGTATTCTTTAGAAATATGACTTGAAAATAAGTTTAAAAGGTTTTAAATTTTTTACAATTTGTGAGATGAGTTTTCCTCTTATTATAGTCTCCATTCCCTTTCTTCTCTACCGCTCTGCTTTGCACTCGTTTCTAACACTTGTGTTTCGTATTTTCTTTTCATTGCAGGCGCCGTTTTTCGAGCCCACAAATTAATCTTGGCAGCCTGCTCGAAAAAGTTCGCCGATCTGTTCGAGAACACGCCCACAAATGGCCAGTGCGTCATCATACTGGAGGCGACGACGCCGGACAACATGGCCGCCCTGCTGGAGTTCATGTACAAGGGCGAAGTTCACGTCTCCCAGGAGGCGCTCAACAGTTTCCTCAAGTCCGCCGAGAGCCTACAGGTGAGTGGATATTAAAAGTCAATGGGTAATCAATCAACTAATCGCTCTAATCTTCTCTCCAACAACAGGTCAAAGGTCTGTCCACGGAAACGGGTCGCCTGGCCGCCCAACAGGCGCAACAACAACACATGGGCGGCGACAGCTCGCCGCTTGATTCGCCCACAGGGCGTCGCAGCATGCGCAATAGTTTAAGCGGCGAACGAGGCGGGAACGGAGGTGGAGGAGGAAATGGAGGAGGAGTTGGCATCGGTATCGGTATCGGTGGCAACAGTGGCGCCATCATTGGCGGCATGGGCAACGGTAACGGGCTGAGTTTGGCGAACGCCTTGGGCGGCATGACAGCTGGTGGCATGGCCGCCGCTGCCAGTGTTGCCGCTAGCGGATTGAGTGCACTGGCCACCTCTGCGGGCGCCATGGAGCGCTGCGGCAGAGCCGGTGGCAACATCATCAGCGGCTCCGTGGCGGGCACTGGCGCTGGCGGCAACGGCGGCAATGGCGTCGGCCTTGGCGGCAACAATGGCCCAATCAGCTTGGGTGGCAGCGGCGCAGGCGCCGCAATGCATTTCGGCAGCTCGACGGGCAGTCTGAAGCAGGAATGCGATTCGTTGATGCATCCGAGCAGCTCCTCGTCGCTGGGCATGGCCTATGTGCCGCCCATGTACCCCCGTCCCATGTCCTTCAACGAGCCCCTCCGCAAACGCATCCTGCGCTCCCCCTACGCCGAACAGGAGCAGCGCGGCAGCGTCCTTCGCGACGGCTCGAAGAACTCCTCCGAATGCCCCAGTCCCATCAATAAGCCACCCTACCATCGACCCTCGTCCAGCGCCAGCTCCACAGCGCCCACCGAGGCGGACACAATGCACTCGGAGCGTGCCTCACCACAATCCAGGTAGGTTCCCATTACTTACAATACAATACAAAGAGTAAATGTTTTTAAAAAAATTTAATATAAAATCATTATTTATAATTATTATATGTAATTAGTCTTGATCTAAGTGAACCGAGTTTGTGTAGCAAATTATGTCCATCTGTCCTTCTATCACTGCGGACGGCAGTCCGCGCTAGTGACGAAAGCAGCACGAAGGGTGCGAAAGGCGACTAGCATATATACACAGGAAGAATGGAAAATTTGCTATGACTGTCCGATCGGGTCGAATTATATACCGATCGAAAGGTATCAATCTAACTTAAAAATGTGCATACTAAGACTTTTGAAAACTTACATGTTTCGTGAGATAAACAGGTGTAAGTGGGAGGGACAAAATTTAAATGATTGGAGCAAATGGGGCCGTTGGAGCCTTTTAGATTTTTTTTATAATTTTTCACTATACTTATCAAAAATACGCGTCGAATGACACCTTGATCATCAAAATCCGACCACTGGTTCAGAAGATAATTAATTTCGAAATTTTTGGTGCCCATTTCAAAACGAGATGAAAAGTCAGTCTGTTTGTTTGTTTGTTTGTATAGATCAAAGCGTTGATTTAGCTTAAAAGTTTGAATGAGGACTTGTTCCCGATAAAAAATCTAGAAACGTTTGTTCTACGACTTTTTCGAAAAATCGCTAGTTTAGCGGGAAATCGCTAAAAACCGCTAAAATTGAAACCCCCATAGCATCCAAACGATAGGAGCTACAGATCTGTTCTATATGTCGTTGGAAAGGTGTTTTGAAGGGCTTTTAGGCATACCTTCAAAGTTTTTTTTTTAAGTAAAAATGTAAACAGCTACAGGTGAAATAAGGTATTTATTTCCACATTTTGGCGATTTAAGAAAAATCTACACATCAAATCACTTTTAAATATACTGCATGTTGTAGAGAATTCAATTACGCGTTTTTTGACATATAACACATATCTGTCAAAATTCATTTGGGCAAGATATTACCTATTAACTGAATATACCTTACACCTTTACACTACTGCATGTACATATGCAGTATGTACACTGCTTGCAGTGCATGTGGAAAGATACTGCTTGCAAGTGGTCAATTCTTTTTGCGGCAGATAAATAATTTTATAATCAAAAATATAGAAACTTTTGTTTTTCGACTTTTCGAAAAATAGCTAGTTTAGCGGGAAATCACTAAAAACCGCTAAAATTGGAACCCCCATATCATCCAAACGATAAAAGCTACAGATGTGATATATATATCGTTGAAAAGGTATTTTAAAGGGCTCTTAGGAATACCTTTAGTGTTTTTTTAAGATAAAAGGTAAACAGCAACAGGTGAAATAAGGTATTTTTTCCCACATTAAGGCGATTTTTGTGAAAACGCAAGTAATGATTTTTTCTAATTTTCAATATATTGTAGTTTGTAAATTTCGATGTGTTTGGAAGATATTACCTGTTAACAGAATATATACGTTTTGCTTAGAATTGGAATAGGACAGCAGCAACAACGTGTCGTAGCAGCCAGAGCTTGAGAGTTCTGTTAGATTTTGACAAAATTGTGCCGTCAAAATATATTGCAATTTTCAAAACTTTTGATATCTTACTCCAAAATTTCTGATATCTTATAAAAAAAACCTCTTTACGAGGTAAAAGTCTAGTGACGAAAACATTTTAATGCACCAAAATTTCTGATATCCAATTTTGTGACGAATAATATTAAGTTTTACTTAAAAATTACTAAAAAAAATTTTTTTTGTCACTCGGCACATTGCGCTAATTTCTTCATACCTAATAAATATATATTTTTTGCGCAGTGCCGAGTGACAAAAAAATTTTTTTTTAGTAATTTTTAAGTAAAACTTAATATTATTCGTCACAAAATTGGATATCAGAAATTTTGGTGCATTAAAATGTTTTCGTCACTAGACTTTTACCTCGTAAAGAGGTTTTTTTTATAAGATCCTTTGATTCTTTGGAATTCTAAAAGTCCTGGTCCGAACAAGAGCATTGATACTAATATAAAATAATAATATAAAATTACAAAAGAATTAAATTAACTAAAAAGCGCGGGCCAGCAATTAATTTAAGAACTCTGGTTTCTTGGTGAAAGCATCTTAGAATTGACCGTAGATTTCGAATATGGGTTACCATTTTTTGTGAACAAAATCGATCCATAGTTGCCATAATGACGATAGGTTAAAAGTAAAGATATAGTATGTATATATTTGCTATTTCTTGCGATAACTCAACAAAATTCTCCATCTTACCAAATTTGATAAAACAAAATCAGATTTGCTTATCATGTAGTTTCAATTGGAGCCATGTGTAAAAAATTCAGGTTTTGTATGAGATATCTCAACTCACAATTGAGCAAAGTTTGTTAAAATTTGACTATATGATATATGAGAATAATTCGTCGTAAATAGAAATTTTGTATGAAAGTTTTTATTTACTTCAAGATCAACTGAAAACTTCCAAGCAGAAAGTGAAAAAAAGACATTAAATAGAATTATAAAATAAATTAAAAACAATTTTAATCAGCGACTTAAAAGATTTGGTTTTAAATATTATTTAACTTAACCATTATTTCAGTCGCTAATTCAAATTTTTGATAGTTTTAGTTAAAAGTTAAATTTTGTTCTTACTTTTTTAAGCACATTTTTAACTAAGTTGATCATCATTTCATCAATTGTTTGACTGTTTTAACTGATTGAATTTGCACCACTTTGCAGTCGGTATGAGAACCACAGTCCCAGCACCACAGCCGGCAATGGGAACGCGCCAAGTGGACTGGATCGCATTGTCAAGTCGGAGCGGAACAATGGCAGCGCCAACGAGGCCAACGATGATGAACGCGAACTGATGGATGAGTCAGCTGATGTAGGCCAACACTTTAAAATCACATCTCTAAGTTTGAACTTAACTTATCTCCTTTTTCTAATTCAATCTTTGCAGAATGGCGCTGAAGATTTGCGTGTGAAATCGGAGAATTCGAACTATTCACCGCCACCGCAAAATTCGAACACCTCGTCGACGACACCGAATGCGCTGCTGGAGAACCTAAAGAATGCGGATGGCTCGATTTCGGGCAATCTGGCGGCGTCGATAGCACCAGCCGACATGTTGAACGTGTGGAATGCCACCAAGATGAACAACAAGAATAGCGTCAATACCGCCGACGGCAAGAAGCTCAAGTGTCTGTACTGCGATCGTCTCTACGGCTATGAGACGAATCTGCGTGCTCACATCCGGCAGCGACATCAGGGCATCCGGGTGCCCTGTCCCTTCTGCGAGCGGACATTCACGCGGAACAACACGGTGCGGCGGCACATTGCCAGGGAGCACAAGCAGGAGATTGGATTGGCCGCTGGGGCAACAATTGCGCCGGCGCATGTGGCAGCAGCGGCGGCGGCAGCGGCGGCCGCCAATCATTCACCATAGGAAGCGGCCGCAACGGCAGCGGCAGCAGTAGTCATGAGCGCGCACAAGGAGGCGGCGAAGCAGCGTAAACGTAAATCACTCAAGATGGCATTGGAGAAGTGCATGCAGCGGCGGGATGCGATGGCATCCGCTGAGGCAGTGGCGGGCGAAACAGGGGG